>SNQJ01S0024698.1:98975-120463 GCA_010110895.2 Picea sitchensis | reverse complement strand
CGGTCACTGACTCTTCTCCTCCCGATTATTGTTGTGCGGCTATTCATTGCTATTGTCATCACTGCAACGACAACTGTACTTTCCATTAGCAACCACAAATGTACTTGCCATCAATGACAAGTATACGCTGATTTTCTTTCTGTTAACTGAAATTGCCAACACATATAGCATGACTAGAAGAAGGAATGGAGTAAGGAAGGGAGACATATTTGATAATATGGAAGCTCAAATCTCAAGTTCTGAGAAATAGCGATACCTTCAGAAGTGGGTGAAGAAGACTGAACAACCAGAGCATAATGGAATCCTTAAGAGAGGATCAAGTGTTACATCTACAGAAGAATACATAGGTGACAGTGCTAACAATTGCATAGATACGCAAGCTGACCTTGAATAGTTCGCATACATATGCGAGTTGTCTGTGCAACAAGTCGTGTATATGTGGTAAAGCCTTGGGAAAGAGGCTATGCACATGGCTTGCAACTTAATGTGATAGTATAACTCTGTGATGTAGGGTCTGACATAGTTTTTTGTAGGCTCTGCAATTGTTTGCTACATGTTTTTATGTTTACATATTGGATTATTTAATGTGGTGATATAAAATGAAAGGCTATATTGGATGGGTGGAACTAACCCATGAGTATGGATTGAGGCTGATCTGTTGGGGTGCATGGTTGGTACATATTTGAGTTTCATTGATATATCTTATGATGTATTATTAAAATCATATTTTATGCATGCACTTGGCATATGGTTGGACTACATATTGGAACATGTACTTGGTGAGTTGATGAAGTGATCATGTTGTACATCATTGATGATCTTTATCTATAGTTTATGCATGATTGATACACTTCTAGTACATTGGTAGAGGCACCTACTAGCAGCTTGATTGATACATGTTTTATGATGGATTTATAATACATGCATGAGGATTCATCTTGTTATAGTGCATCATTGATGTACTTTCTTGGTACAAGTGGTGATACATGTTGATGTACATGTTTGGTACACTCATATATGGTATATGTTTGGATGATATGATGAGACACTTGATTGATTGAGATACATGATTATGTGTTCATGATGGAGACATATAATGAGTGATATGACACTTGGTTGACATACCATTGGCAGATGCACATGGTTGAAATATTGGTAGAAGCACATGGTTGGAATGTTGTTAAAGGAATATGATTGTTACACCATTGGAACAAGTTTTTAGCATTCCATTGAGGATATCTTATGGCACATTGTATGGTGTTGATGTACACACTTAATGTACATGGGTGTTGTGAATGGTGGGCACACATTTTGGCACATGATGTATTTGTTCATTGATTGACATATCGTTTGATTCATAATGTTTGGTATGACATGAGTTTGATGCATGGATAGGTCCAAGGATTTTCATGTGGTAGCATATTGTTCATTTATCATAAAAGATAGGGGGAGATATACCCATAGAGGAATTCATTCTTCTTCCCATGATTCTATGAAGAAAGAGCCCTATATTTGGAGAAAGAGCATAGAGGCATAGTTCCAGGGGGAGCAATGGTCATAGGGGGAGATTGAGAAATGTATCTTCATCATTACATCAAAGTGATATCCCTCATTCAAAAGGGGAGAGATTATTCAGAGGAATATCAAAGGCATTTAGACAGCGGGAGAGATAGTCAAAGGGGGAGCAGCCCCAAGGGGAGAATGGCTCTTTTCCATTGATGTCAAAGGGGGAGAGATAGTCACTTTTATGTGGTTGATTATTATTGATGTGGAGAGATAGTCACAGTGATATATGATTGTTGATGTAGAGCATGCCTTGTCTACATGTTGACATCAATGATTGGTGTTGACATCAATGTTGGTATTGCCATCAATGCCAAAGGGGGATATTGTTGGATCATGTTGTCATTGATGCCAAAGATTGATGTCAAGTGATTGATGTAAATTGATTGATTGATGACAAATGATTGATTGATTGATGTATTGTCCTTGATGTGAATGGATAGATGACAAATGGAATCATAGTCATTGATATGATGCATAGTTGGTTTGATGTAAATATGAGTCATTATTGTCTTATCATGGTTGATAAGGAGTACAAATGGATGAAATCCAAAGTGGTCCTATTATGGTGAAATCCCTGACAGGAAGATGCTTTACAGTTGATTTATCCTAAAATTATGGATGGAGAACCCATGCTTATATGTAGAATAATGAGATGAAGATCAGTGAAGTTGTTGGTAAAACTAGCATAGATGGATAGTGCTTGTCATTCAATTTCTGGTGGTATGTGGAATGTCACATAACTCCTCATAGTTTGATATTTATGGCCCTACGAAGACGAAGGACCCTCATAGGTTAGCTTGAAGCCCCAAAAGGTCAAAGAAGTCAAAGATCTTGCAAAGAAGAAATTATGTTTTAAATGATAAAGTGAAGTGACAAAGTCAAGGAGGATTATTTAAATAATAAAGTGAAGTGAAAAAATCAAAGAGGATTATTTAAATCATAAAGTAAAGTGACAAAGTCAAGGAGGAATATTTAAATAATAAAGTGAAGTGACAAAATCAAAAAAGATTGTTTAAATGATAAAGTAAGGTGACAAATTCAAGGAGGAGTATTTAAATTCAATAACTTTCTAATTATGGAAAGTGGCTTACCCTAAAAATGTGGAAAATAGGTTAAGTGACCTAGAAATAGGTTAAGTGACCTAGAAATGGGTTAAATGACCTAGAAGTGGGTTAAGTGACCTAGAAGTGACCTAGAAGTGACCTAGAAGATAACTACTTGGAGAGTATAAATAAGCGACAAAGATCTCTTGTGAAATGTACCACTTGTGTATATTTTGTGATATCTATTGTGCATCCTTGATCTTGTATTGAAGATATATTATGAGAGAGAGATCATATAGAGGATCTCATGGATGCATCAAAGTTTTAGCAAGTCTGAGATTATGATGAAAAAAGTCTTGGAAGCTCAGAAACCCTAGATTATGTGTTATACGCAGGCTGCAGTCAGCTAGGGTGCATACATACGTGGGATGCATGAGGACAGGGCGCGTACAATGAGTGAAGTCACAAAGACTTGTGATTGAGTTGATGACAGGCTCTTGGAGACTGAAGCAGGTTCCAGATCTGCATTCTATGGGCTCATATTTCCATAGAAACTCTGGTATGGTTACATTATTGTCTTGATGGATACTCTTGCTTGTTGTGTAGTGATTTCTTAAGGAATTCTTGGTATGGTTGTTTTGATGTGGTTTGTGTTGGCTGATAGAGTGAGCAACACTCTTATAATTCAATATTGATATGATTGTTGTAGTGTACTAGTTTTTTATACATGATGAGTAGCATTCATATTGTATGGTTGAGGAGCATGAGTTTGTTGTGGAAGAACATAGATGTGTTGAGATTGGTTATGGTTCAGATAGTACAGTGACAAGATCAGAAGTTGATGTGATAGAAGAGAAAGAGTCTGAAGGGCCAGAAAGATGAAGTTTCAGAAACCCTAGTTTCTGAAAGAATACACTGGGTGCAATGAGCCTTAGTGCGTACATACACGGGTTGCACTAATGGTAGGGTTCATACACACGCGTGTTGAACTACCGATAGGTCGCGTACCTATTGACATATTGACATATGTTGAGGATTGTTGCCTCATATCAGTTGGTGCCGAGGGTGTAAGTTGAGTCTTGCATTATAGAGCTGGTTCTCTTGTAGAGTTGTACTCTATTCAGTTGTTGTTGATAACCCAAGAATTGAAGTCCGTAATAAAAATAAAATTGTACATACATATTGTGTTCCTTGAGTTCCTTGTGATGATGGTTTGTTGATGATATATTGATGATATATATTGCTGATATATGTTCACATTTAACTGGTTATAAATCACAACAATAAGCAAGTGGTGATTGCTAACTAAGAAGTTTGTGAAAAGGAAGTTTTGGGAAAAAGAGCCCTACACTATTCACTCCCCCCTCTCAGTGTAGTTGGTGTGTCCAACAATGTTAATGCAAGAAGATTATGTACTTGCCTATGAATCACATAAACTAAAAACTCATGAAGAAAATTATGCACGTCATGATTTAGAATTTACTACTATTGTGCATGCTTTGAAAATGTGGTGAAACTACCTATTAGGGAGGAATTTTTTGTTGAAAACAACTAATGTTAGTCTTAAACACAKTTTCAACCGGAAAAACTTGAATGGAGGACAAACTAGAGTCTTGGATTTCCTAAATGAGTATGATTTTGAAATAGAACATATCAAAGGAAAAGAAAATAAGATGGCATATGCCCTTAGTAGGAAAATAAATGCAATTTCTGGCAGCAATATACAATCTGATTTGAAACAAAAAAAATTACACCAACAATAGAAAATGATGAAAATTATAGGAAAATTCAAGAAAAATGTCAAAGTAATAATCGAGTTGAGGGAGAATCAAAATTCAACAACAATCAGGAAGGTTTAGCGTTGTACAAAAACATAATTTTTGTTCCAAACAACACATAATTAAAGAAATTGATATTAATTGAAGTACACAAGAAACCTTATTTAGGTCACCCAAGTTATCAAAATACTATAAAAACATTTAATAAATCATATTTTAGTCTTGGGACAAAAACAAAAGTAGTTGAATATTTGTCTAGGTATTTTGAGCACCAACAAGTTGACGTCGAGAACTATCACCTTGCCATATTATTGCATCCCATACCCATTCCCAAGTGGAAGTGGGAAGTGATTATTATTGATTTCATTACATGATTACATAAGAATAAGAAGAAAAATGAGTCTATCATCGTAGTAGTATATATACTCTCAAAAGATGCATAATTTATTCTGGTAAAACCTACTCACAAGGCCATAAACATTGTAGAACTTTTCATGAAGGAAATTTTTAGATTGCATGGTTTACCAAAACCTATCATCTCATATAGGGATACAAATTTCACTTTGAATTTCTAGAAGTCCTTGTTTAGTGTTTTGGACACTCAATTGAGTTCTAGCACCGCACATCATCCTCAAACTGATGATCAGACCGAAAGGACTAACCCAATTGTAGAGGATATGTTGATGATGTATGTAATGGACTTCCCAACAAAGTGTGAAGATTAACTTCATCTAGTTGAATTTGCATATAAAAAATTCTATTATACATCATTAAAAATGATTCCATTGAGGTAATATATGGTAGGAAGTTCCAAACACCTATTATTGGGACAATCTGGTTGACATAATTATTTTGGGTCCCAAAATGTTTAAAGAAATGGAAACAAGTGTTTAGAAAGTAAAAGAGAATTTGAAAAGTGCACAGGATAGACAAAAGAGTTTTCTAGATTTGAAAAGGAAACATACATAATTCAATATAGGATATCATGTCTATTTAAAAGTTAAACCCAGAAACCATTCTTTCAAATTGGGAAAGAGTTTCAAGTTGTCACCATGATATTTTGGCACATTTGAAGTGCTTGCTAGAGTAGGGTCGGTGGCTTATCCTCTTACACTACCAACCAATTTAAAAGTACATAATGTACATGATGTAACTCATATTGTAAGTTGCAATGTGATCTTTATGGAACTAGAATATGAGTTCCAAGTGGAACCGCTACGCATTCTCGACAAGAAGGGAACTTTGTTGTGGAACTGATCTATCGCCTGGGTTAAAGTGTAGTGGAGGCACTTTAATCCTCAAGAGGCCACTTGGTAAATGAAAGAAACCATGATGAAGTCTTATCCATTATTGTTCTAGAGTTGATATGATCATATTGGAACATCTAGGATGGTGTTCAGATCAAGAGGGGGAGGATGTAATGTAGCTCCATTTATAAACATTTGAATATTTTTAATTTTGATTATTTATGGTGAGGAAAGTTTTGAGAAAATGACTTATGATAAAATTATATCATCCTAGACATTGAGGATGAGGAATATTTTTGTAAATATTATTGTTGGATTGTGTTTTCATTGATGCCTATGGTTTGATTGATTGATGTCAAAGGATTGATGTCAAGTGATTAAGTGATTGATTGATGTCAATGGATTGATTGATAGGCTTGATAGATTGATGATTGATGAACAATGTATATGTATTGTCCTTGATGAGAATGATAGATGTCAAGTGGAAACCAATCGATGAATATGGGCCAATAAGTTATCATTGATATGATGCAGAGATCAAGATGGATCAATGAGTTTTCATTGATACATTATGAAGATGGATTCTTTGATATATGATGTATAGTTTGTTTGATGTAAATATGACTCATTATTTTCTTGTCATGCTTGATAATAAGTACAAATGGATGAACTCCAAAGTGGTCCCCTTATGGTGAAATCCCTCACGGGAAGACACTTTACGGTTGAGTTAATGTTGAGAGAACCCATGCTTGTATCTGGAATAATGAGATGAAGATCAGTGATTTTGTTGGTAAAACTATCCTAGATGGATAGTGCTTGTCATTCCATTTTCGGTGGTATGTGGAATGTCACATAAATCCTCACGGTTTGAGAGTTATGACCCTACGAAGTTGAAGGACCCCGATATGATGGCTTGAAGCCCCATAAGGTCAAAGAAGTCAAAGTTCTTGAGAAGAAGAAATTATTATTTAAATGATAAAGTGATGGAGAACTTTCTATTTATGGAAAATGGTTAACCCTAAAATGAGGAAAATAGGTTAAGTGACCTAGAAGTAGGTTAAGTGATCTAGAAGATGAATAGTATAAATAAGAGGCTAGGATATCTTGTGAAAAGTACATTTTGGGAGTATCTCTTGTGTATATTTTGTGTGTATCTCTTGAGCATGATTGAAGATCTATTCTGAGAAAGAGAGTGTGAGGAGGATCTCATGGACACATCAAAGTTTCGGAAATGCCTGATATCTTCACAAAAAAAGTATCAGAGCTTCAGAAACCCTAGCTTCTGAGGTATACACGGGCTATAATAGGCCAGGTCGCGCACACATGCGGGCTGTATGAGGACATGGAGCATACAGTGGATAAAATCAAGGAGATTTCTTTTTGAGCTAATGAATGGCTGTTGAAGACTGAAGCAGGTTCCATATCTGCATTCTATGAACTCAGATATGTGACTGAGACTCTGGTATGGTTATATTATTGTCTTGATGGATGCTAGTGCTTGTTGTGTTGTGAATTCTTAGGGAATTCTTGGTATGAATGTTATGATGTGGTTTGAGATGGTTGATGGAGTGAGAAACACTCTGATGATTCAGTATCGATATGGTGGCTATAGTATACTAGTTGTTTACACATGTTTGAGTGGAATTCATATTGTATGATTGAGAAGCATGAATAAGCTATTGGAGAGCTTGGATGTGTTGTGACTGGCTGGAGATCAATTTGGAAAGTAAAAGGCAAAAGAGAATGTAATTGATGGTTTCATAGGATTTGAGCATGTGAAGCAAAGAAAAACCCTAGTTTTTGAGAATTATATGCATGTTGCATTATAGACTGGCAACGTACATATGTTGGTTGTAGTGAGCCAGGGTGTGTACACATGCGGGATGCACTAGTGACAAGTTGTGTACCTGTGACAGATTGATATCTGTGGAGGATTGTTTCCTCATCTCAGTTGGTGCTGAGGATGTAAGATTAGTCTTTCATATAGATCTAGTTCTCTTGTAGAGTTGTACTCTATTCAGTTGTTGTTGATAAACTCCAAGGATTGCAGTCCATAATAAAAACAAAATTGTACATACATCTTGTGTTCCTTGTTTTCCTTGTGGTGATGACTTATTGATGATATATGTTCACATCTAATTGGTTATAAATGACAACAATGAGTAATGAGTAAATGTTGAATGCTAACTAATGAGTTTTGTGTAAGTGGGAATTTTTTGAAAAAGAGCCCCACACTCATTCACCAYCCCTMTGAGTGTGGTAGGTGTTTCCAACAATTGGTATCAGAGCAGGCCTTCACTATAATCCTTAACAAGATTGRAGGAGATCCATGGACACACAAATGGATGATGAAGTTCCAATCCTTAATGAGGAAAACTATTCTACTTGGAGAATATAGATGAGAGTGTATTTGAAGGAAATGGGAATAGGTATTTTGAAGGCAACCATTGGTGGATTAGTTTCATTGAAGAACAAGTCAAAGTATGCATCTCTAAGGGAAGGAAATAAGAATGATGCATTGGCTCTCAAGACCATTCTTGGTGGAATCTCAATCCATATCAAGGAGAGCATGGAACAATGCACTTCCGCTAAGGATCTATGGCTAAAGCTAGAGGATACATATCAAATAAAAAATGAATACCATGAAGACAACTCCATCAAGAAGAATGAAGGTAAAGAATCTCCAAAAACTCTTGATTGCATTATTTCTAAATGTGATGTTGGTAAAATGGAAGATATTGAAAACATTCCAAATGAAGGCAAAKAATCAAGTGATGATGTTGGAAAAAAGGAATATCTTGAAGACAATTCAAATGAAGGTAAAGAATCTCCACAAACCCTTGATTACATTAATTCAAAATGTGATGATGTTGAWWTTTTCTCTACTAGTGAAGAAGATCTAGAAGTAGTTTCTATAGAATCATTTGATTATTATCCCATGGAAAAGGTAGAAGAAAAACTATTGGAGCTTAAGGATAAAGTTGAAGAGGGTCTATATGAATATAGAAATGATCACTATTATATAGACTATATCTGTCTTTCAGATAACACTAAGAATTTTCTTAAGAAGAGTCAAAAGTACATCTTGAAGTTAAAGTAAATGCTCAAGGAACAAAAGGAGAGTAATAAGACTCAAGTAGATGAAAAGGAAGAAGATACCACAAGACTAAAGAATGAAAAATAAGAAAGGGAGGTAGATGATGAGATTAGAAAAAGTTTTGAAACTATTTTACATCTCAAGACCCAAATTGACAAATCCAAAAGGATAGATGAACTATTGAAGAATAAAATAAATGAAAAGGAAGAGTCATGTTGTAAGTTAGAAGCTGAAATTGTTGATCTTAGAAAGAAAGTGGAGAAGTCAAATAAATTCTTGGATAGCTCACTAATCTTGAAAGAGATCTTGGAAAGTCAAAGATCACCATATGATAAATCAAGTCTTGGATACAATAAAGAAGATACACATGCTGAAGCAATCACCTCAAAGAATCATGAGGTAAGTCCCTCAAAGGATGAAGAAAATGTTGAAAATAGACCATCTACACAAGGCAAATAAAAATTCAAAAGAACAAAGCAAGGAAGGCATCAAGAAGCTATCCTTGGGACATCAAAGGAAAGGTATGAAAGTATTTTTCGTGGGCAGTATTATTCATGTAATGGATTTGGTCACAAATGTTTTGAATGTAGATCTTATGAAAGGAGATATAATGGAAGATTTTATAACACCATGAGGTGTTGAAGATGTGATCAAGAAGGACACATTGTTGTTCACTGTAACACCATGATATGCTACAACTGTAGTGGATTTGGCCACAAATCGTAGGATTGCTGGAACACAAGAAGAAATTCCATGATGAGGACTTCACATAGCATGACTAGAAGAAGGAATGAAGTAAGTAAGGGAGACATCTTTGAAAAGATGGATCCTAAGAGCTCAAGTCCTGAGAAATAGGGGCACCTTCAGAAGTGGGTGAAGAAGACTAAGAAACCAGAACATAATAGAAGACTAAAGGGAAGATCGAGTGTGTCATCTACTAAAGCGTACATGGGCGACAGTGGTAACATTCACGCACATATGTAGACTGACCTTAAATGGGTTGTGTACATATGCAAGTTGTCTGTTAAGCAGGCCACATATATATGGTAAGGCCTTGGATTATCTAATGTGATGATAAAAATAATGAAAGACCATATTCGATGCATGGAACTAACCCATGAGTATGGATTGAGGCATCTTCTGTTGAAGAACAATGTTGGTTATGACAATGAAGTTATGACACCTTGGTTACCTGATATATCTTGAGATATCATTGATCTATTGAAGAATACTACTAGTACATGTGTTGTTGGATTCTTAGTATTTGTTGTAGTGAATGGAGGATTTATGATGATCTGTTGGTGTACATGGCTAGTACATATTTTGAGTTTCACTGATATATCTTATGATGTATTATTGGAAGCTTACTTGTTGGAAAAATTGATGCATGCATTTGGCATATGGATGGGCTAAATATTGGGACATGTAGTTGGTGAGTTGATAAGGTGATCATGTTGTACATAGTTTATGATCTATAGTTGATGCATGATTTGCAGAGGCACCTACTAGCAGTTTGATTGGCACATACTTTATCATGGAGGATTTGGCATACATGTGTGAGAATTCATCATGTTGTGGTATTGGTGCATGGTTGATATACTTACTTGCTACTCTCATATATGGCATATGATTGATGATAGTACACAATTAGTATTACGTGATTATCACAACAAATTGGTATTTGTTTGAGATACATGGTACATGCACATTGTTTGGCATATTGGTAGATGCACATGATTGGCATAATTGGTAGATGCACATGTTGCAATATGGTTGATACATTCCATGGATGATATATTATGGCACATTGTGTGGTATTTATGTAGATGGTTGATGTAGATGGGTGTTATGCATGGTGGGCACACATTTTCATACAAGATGTACATGGTTGATATTTTGCTCATGATTCTCTATTTCATTATTGACATATCATTTGCTTCATGATGTTTGGTATTGCATAAGTTTGATGCATGTATAGGTCCAGTGATTGTCATGTGGTAGCATACTTCTCATATTGTAGATAGGGGGAGACATACCCATAGGGGGAGTCATTCTTGAGAATGATTCTGGGAGGAAATATTTATCAGATGCATACCTAGAAAAGAGCCCTATGTTTGAAGAAAGAACGCATAGGCATAATTCCAGGGGGGACAATGGTCACAAGGGGAGTATGAGAAATGTATCTTTAACATTGCATCAGAGTGATATCCTTTGTTCAGAAGGGGAGATATTATTCAGAGGAATATCAAAGGCATTCAAGTAGGGGGAGCAGCCCCAAGAGGAGAATGGCCCTTGTCCATTGATGTCAAAAGGGGAGAGATGGTATCATTGATGTGATTGATGTTTCATAATGTAGAGATATAGTCATATTGATATGATTGATGACTCTTGATGTAGAGCACGCCTTGTCTACATGTTGACCCTTGTCTACATGTTTACATCAATGATTGGTGTTGACATCAATGTTGGTATTGCCATCAATGCCAAAGGGGGATATTGTTGGAACAGGTTGTCATTGATGCCAATGGATTGATTGATTGATGTCAAGTGATTAAGTGATTGATTGATGCCAATGGATTGATTGATAGGCTTGATAGATTGATGATTTATGAACAATGTATATGTATTGTCCTTGATGAGAATGATAGATGTCAAGTGGAAACCAATCGATGAAGATGGACCAATAAGTTATCATTGATATGATGCATAGATGAATATGGATCAATGAGTTGTCATTGATACATGATGAATATGGATTTTTTGATACATGATGCATAGTTTGTTTGATGTAAAGATGACTCATTATTTTCTTGTCATGGTTGATAAGAAGTACAAGTGGATGAACTCCAAAGTGGTCCGCTTATAGTGAAATCCCTCACGGGAAGACGCTTTGCGGTTGAGTTGTGGTTGAGAGAACCCATGATTGTGTGTGGAACAATGAGATGAATATCAATGATTTTGTTGGTGAAAATATCCTAGATGGATAGTGCTTGTCATGCCATTTTCGGTGGTATGTGGAATGTCATATAACGCCTCATGGTTTGAGAGTTATTACCCTATGAAGTTGAAGGACCCTGATATGATGGCCTGAAGCCCCATAAGGTCAAAGAAGTCAAAGTGATTGAGAAGAAGAAATTATTATTTAAATGATAAAATGTAGTGACAAAATCAAGAAAGATTTTTTAAATGATAAAGTAAGGTGAAAAAATCAAGAAGGAATATTTAAATTATAAAGTAATGAAGAACTTTCTATTTATGGAAAATGGTTAACCCTAAAATGAGGAAAATAGGTTAAGTGACCTAGAAATGGGTTAAGTGATCTAGAAGATGTAGAGTATAAATAAGAGGCTAGGGTCTCTTGTGAAAAGTACATTTTGGGAGTATCTCTTGTGTATCTTTTGTGTGTATCTCTTGAGCATGATTGAAGATATATTATGAGAAAGAGAGTGTGAGGAGGATCTCATGGACACATCGAAGTTTTAGCAATGTTTGAGATCTTGACGGAAAAAGTCTCGGAGCTTCAGAAACCCTAGTTTCTGAGGTATACACGGGCTGTAATAGGACAGGGCGCATACACATGCGGGCTGTATGAGGACAGGGAACGTACAATGGATAAAAGCATGGAGATTTGTGTTTGAGATGATGAATGGTTGTTGAAGACTAAAGCAGGTTCTAGATGTGCATTATATGAATTCAGATCTGTCACTGAGACTCTGGTTTGGTTATATTATTGTCTTGATGGATTCTAGTGCTTGTTGTGTTGTGAATTCTTAGGGAATTCTTGGTATGATTGTTATGAAGTGGTTTGAGTTGGTTGATGGAGTGAGAATCACTCTTATGATTCAATATTGATATGATGTCTATATTATATTGGTTGTTTAAACATGTTTGAGTGGCATTCATATTGTATGATTGAGAAGAATGAATAAGATATTGGAGAGCTTGGATGTGTTATGACTGGCTGGAGATCAATTTGGACAGTGAAAGACATAAGAGAATGTAATTGTTGGTTGTAGAGGATCTGAGCATGTGAAGCAAAGACAAACCCTAGTTGTTGAGAAGCATACGCATGTTTCATTATAGACTAGCCGTGTACATACGTCGGCTATAGTTAGCCAAGGCACGTACACACGTGGGCTGCACTAATGACAGGTCATGTACCTGTGACAGATTGATATTTGCGGAGTATTGTTGCCTCGTCCCAGTTGATGCTGAGGATGTAAGTTGAGTCTTTCATATAGAGCTGGTGCTCTTGTGGATTTGTACTCTATTCAGTTGTTGCTGATAAACCCCAAGGATTGTAGTTTGTAATAAAAAGAAAATTGTACATACATCTTGTGTTCTTTGTGTTCCTTGTGGTGATAACTTATTGATGATATATGTTGTTGATATATGTTCACATCTAACTCATTATAAATGACAAAAATGACTAATGAGTAGATGCTAAATGCTAACCAATGAGTTTTGTGTAAGACAAAAGTTTTTCAAAAAAAGCCCCACACTAATTCACCCCCCCTCTAAGTTTGGTAGGTGTGTCCAAAAATTATTTCAATTTATTGTATTTAAAGTAGAGACAAACTAACTAGAGAATCAAGTTACAAAAAGAGTAAATCATTATTACATGGGAGAGTGAAAAGGACAAAAAAAACACCAGAGTAAATTTTGTCCATGAGGACAAGTGTAAACCTACTCCCAAAGATGTGTTTGGTGAGGGGACAATCCAACACAAACTTATGCTAATAATATTTGCTAGGGTTAGAGATAACGCTAACTTGGAGAGAATAACTAGGAAATCTATCATTCTTCTTGGTAAAACAAGAAAAAAGACAAGTGTTATAGAAACGTTTTCCTCGCGCCATGCAAATTTCTTGGATGGTCTTTCCATTTCCTTATGCAGACTTGAAGTCCCTTGTTGTACCTTCCAGAGCCAAAAAAATCATATTTTTCCACATATACGCACCCTACCAGTTAGACAACATGCATATACGCAGGTTGCACCACTACAACCCCCGTACCTTAGGTTTGGTGCTCAAAATTAAAAAATGTGTTGGGTTTTCATGTCATGTCACCAGATCCATGATCCTTGACCTTCCATATACTGGAAACATTCTGAATCGGCCCTTAAGTTCCACTTGAAGGATATAAATTGATCCATGTCACATTGAGTCTCCATCCCTTTATTCTTTAAAGTATGAACACATTGTTCATCCCCCAAGCTCTTCATTCTTTGATGGAGAACCTCATTGTCTTCTTTATATGAGATTTCCCTTGGTGGAGGATTGAAGTGGTGGATGCCCAACTCGAAGGGACTTAGTTTATTTGTTCTGATATGTGTCGACATAGAAGTTTGTCACTTTTATACTTCTATTAATTATTTTAATATAAATACTCTTTTCTCATCCAATTGATATCTTGAAAATATTTTAATTATTATTCCATCGACATATTTTTCATGTATGTTAATGGATTATGCTATTTTACATCCTAACATTATATATTTCATCCTCCTTCTTACAGTATTGAGCCTATAGTCGGTTCTCGCTTTCTCGTTATAAGCCTTTTAGCTCAACAATTTTCATCACTATCCAAGAAGAGCCTTTTTTATATCCTCTGCATCTTGACACCTTGTACCCTAAGAGGAAACATTCCCCCTAGTGTTCATTCCCCACATGAACTTCCTTGCATTGAGCATAGGTATCTTCCACTATTTGGAGCTAGTTTCTTACTCACGACACTCGTTTCCTCCCTTGTATCATAGAATTCATTTTCCTTTAAAAATACAAAAAACGACAGGCGAGAACAAAATATTATCTCATATCAGAAACAATTGTGTCACCTTTGAACAAAGCAAATACTTTTCATTCCACTTGTCATCCAAAGTTTTGGTTTAGCATGACCTTAGGAAGCTTAGCTCGTTACTTAGAGTTTACTCCTTTGACCGGTTATTCTTCTAGTCCCTATGGAGAGTTTGATTGATGCTTCTTGTATCAAAAAGTTTCATCATCAAGTATATGCTACCAGATTCCTCCATATGTCTCATGCTCTTGTTCAAATGAATTCTATAAGCTTGTGTTGGCCATTTCTCATAAATCTTGACTTTTCATGTCGACCATACCCTTAATGTGTCTCAGAGTTACATAAAGTTGTAGTCCTACCATGCACCCTGGTTCTCCTTTCATTATGGGTAGGTAAACTTGAACCGAACAGTTCACATATCCTCATTGGTCATTGACTGGGGGGTTTCCTTTGTGTTCAATGGTAATAAATCTATTCACACATTGGGATTCGTCTAGTGTGTTGGATTCCAATAGAATTATCAATGGGTTCCTCTCCTTTGTCTGCAGTCTTCCTTATTGGCTTCTATTCGTAGGGTATTTTTCAAGCATGGCTTGCATTTAGTGCATTTGAAAGACACACAAGGTCATTGGTTCATGAACATCCGCTTCGTTTGAGTTCCTCCAAATCATCAAGATATTTCTTTGTACCTCGTGTTGATTGATGAGAGATGCCTTAATGCTCTCCTTTCAGTGGGTCTCCTTCCATCGACTTCACCTCATCTATTCTAGAAATGAGACCTAGAGTCCTATGAGTACCTAGAGGCTTGTAGTCATCAATGGTAGGCTCTCCCACCATCGACAGTTGGGAATACGTCATTGTCTCCTAATCGATTAATTCTTCAAGTGTTCAACCTCAACACCTTTATTCACACTTGTAAGAATGTACTCAGTGCCTTGATACCTACTTTCATTATCGGTAGGTTGTCTAACGTTCATTAACGATATACCTTAATGACCAGTAATCAAACAAAGTCTCATTGTGCTCGACATCAAATCCTCTATTCACATAATGTAGAATTGAACCTTTGGCATATACTGTAGAAGAAATTTAGCTTACAGTAGCAGTATTCCTATTATGTAACTGTCTTTCATTGTACTAGAACCTATATGACTTCAGTGAACATGGGAGATCAGATTGTACTCCATTGTATACAGATATATTCAGATTAATTTTGAGATTGGTTTTCCACTGGGCCTTGTTCATGACTATGACAACCTATGGCATGTGTCTATTTTGTATTTCCTATTCATGGCCATGAACAACTATTTGGTATATTTCCACATGGATCTACAGTGTAATTCAAATTTGAAGCCATGTGTACAAAGTCATTATGGATTGTAATATTCTCATTAGAAACTAGCACTTCCATATGAATCTCCATTACTCCACTTCTTGGAATTATAATGTATATTGGTCATCTCAAATACTCCTCTAACCTTACACATTAGGGGGCATTTGTTATAGAAATTTTTTCCTCACCGCATATAACTTGCTTGGATGGCATTTCCATTTCCCTATGTAGTCTTGAAGTCCCTTTCATTTCTCTAGCCCTCCAAAGGTCGGGCAATACTACCAACACTTATGACTTTAGCCCTTTAAAGATCTGATACCAAAATGTAACATCCTCGACCCTCCAAAGGCCGATGAATGCTGCCAACACTTATATAACATGAATTTAAATAAATTCAATACATTAACATAGAGTAAGCACATAATTACTGCTAGCAGACATAATCCATGGCATTAACAATAATTCATATGCACAATAGTAAACATCATCGCAATGGAATACATGATATTATTCCAAGCATCACAAACATGCATTTAAAATCTGAATTTAAACACATGCATGCACTTATGTTTGAAACTAGATGTAAATCACCAACTGCGTGCAGACCTTTCACGAACCTCCTAGCCTTAGACTACATTGCTCATCACTCTCAGTAATAGGTCACCCCCGAGCTGGGACTAAGCTCCACTGGCAGGGAATCCTAGGCTAGGCAAGGTCAATGGGAAGACACCCAGTTACAAAGGAAGGATTTTCTCCTAGGAGTCACTTATGCCCACTACTCATAGCCTCTTTCCCCACATGCTTGTCCCACCCCAGGAGTATACACCTTCACTCTCACCAAGACATTCCTTCAGCTGCTAACCTCCCTTGCCTTGGGCTTCAGCAACAGATCGGACCGGAAGTCTCTGAGTTCTGTAGCAACTACATGACCCCTTCTAGGAGTTCTTACTTTGTCAGCACAATCTCTCACCTGTAGAGAGTTTCTCACAGGTTTGGCAACCTGTTCTTGTGACCAATTCCAGCACAGTGAGGACACAATAGCAAGATTAATAACGCACAGTCAATGGAAGCAACCTCACATTTTCAGGACTACGCTGCCACAAAATCCCACTGGGATAGCACAACACAAACCAGAAAAATTCGAGTTTCTCCATCATGCAACACATAACAGACTCATGGTTATGGTTTCGGGATTACGTAAGGGTGCAAAAAGATCTCACACATAGGCAGGCTTGAATTATCCAGGTAAGAGATCTGAAAACAACACCAGATAGATGTCAATCATGGATAGTCACGAGTTCATACGGAGGATGGAGAATTAAAAGGTCAAACCCTCAAACTCAGGTGATGGTTGGCCAGATGAAGACCCCCAACACAACTTATTCCTATGGTTTTAACTGCATGCACCTGGGTCGACACATATCACCCATGAAGCTGCATGCGCTCCATCAGCATGTGTTCCTCTCCAGGAACTTAGGACAAAACATATACATTTACACAGTACTTTGGAATAATAATAAATTATTATTCCCAAGGGATTAAGCCCCCAAGCTTAGCCCCTATTTCTTACCTTTCAACCCCCTCTCCCTTATCCATGCTTTGTTGAAGCTTAGTCCCCCGTCACTCATTTATTGTGGTTGGTCTACACGGAGAGATGTTTATCTTTTATTAATAATGTGCATAATTACATGTACCAAATCAGGTTCCTCACTTTTAACACTTAGGCTCTTCGACCTAAGAAACACATAATCCTAAGAGCTTATCAATACTCGGCTCATGAGTCTACAAAAACATGATTTGAACTATTAACCCTAATGCAAACTATATATAATATATATGTAAACCAACAACTATATATATGTGTAAACCAAGAACTATTTAGAAACATATCTAAAATGGAAGTAAAATTAGAATGGTTATACTCTGACCAAAATTGTGTAGGCATGGTATTCTTTTGGAGAACCAAAGTAAATGCTTACCAAACAACTGATGAAATGGAATAATGGTTTGAGAGGAGGTCATGATATTTGATATACAACAAGGTTGCGTACTTAGTTAGGTCAACCACTTCCACTGAACTCAAGTGACACCACAACGTGGAGGCTCGTGATTTCAATCTCCATCCTTAACCGTAGTCTATCATTACTTAAGAATATTTAACTCGAACAACATGTGTCATGGTCTCACCATAATATCTTAGGTGAATCTATCGTATCATGCTAATCCCCACATTCAATATTGTCCATGTGTATAATAGGGTAAGTAAGGTTTAATAAATACAACCTCTTTTGCTTATTACGCATGGAGATTTTCATAAAGGGCCTAAGTTTGTTATGAATATGAGTTTGAATATTATGTGTTCATAGTAATGATATATAGTATATGGGTCATAGACTATGAATCGATTTTAGCTTTGAAACTTATTTTATAATTTTCTTACCATACAAACAATTAGTCAATGAACATAATACCACTATATAACTATATAATGCTCATAGTTCAAATGTAAAATAATGAAGGTAAAGGATTTACCTTGAGAAAGAGGAAGAGTCACCAATCCTCAGTCCCGCAAGTACTTGTACATATTAGAGGATACTTCAAAGAATTTATACGAAAAGTATGGAACTAACTTATGAAACGAGATAAAGGTACAATGTAAAAGAAATAAAAATAAATTAAACAATTTAAATCAAAACGATACCTACGACGAAATGGAGATTCACTTAACAATAATCTTTGTTGTAATGATGGAATTTAAATCTAAACGATACCTACGACGAAATGGGGATTCACTTAACAATAATCTTTGTTGTAATGATGGAATTTAGAGTGAGGTTCACTTCATCTATAAATTATCATGGTGTCATGAGATCACCATCACATTTAGGCAAGCATACTCAATAATTTTGTACATCAAGTACTCAAATGTTTTTATTTTAATTTTAAAAGAGTATTAATGTTTACATGAGTTTATTTTTAAGGGATAATTATAGTTATATATAGTTAAAAAAACAAATTGTTAGTATAAGGAGGCATTAGAATTAGGGGTTCAAAGGGGGTCAAAGATAAATCTTATTATTTTATTCCTAAGACAAAGTATTTTCCTGTGTTATTTTAAGTCATATCAACCTTAGAGTTAGTGGAAACATGAGATATGTGGGCTTCTCATGAAGGCATCTCGCTTAATTCACTCATGCAAATATAATCCATGAATTTTGGTTATGAAAGGAAGTCTTATCAGTCATTCTTCTTCGAGGTTATCTAAGAGACTAAGATACCATAGGATGACTATAATGGAATGATGGTCATGGCTATTATGAATACCAAGTGGGATATATGTCCATGTGCATAAAAAATTATTGTAATTGGGTAAACTAATTACGACTTAGAATTATTAGATTCCCGAGTAAAAATATTTCTTGGTTGGTCTATGTTGAGCCCTTGGAGGGAAGTGAGATAGCTTATGGGACTACATGGTAGAGAATGGGATCCCATTCCTTAGGTTGTGCAAGGTGAAGGGGAAAGTGATTTGATGGATTGAAATTGTGTGAGAGTTTACAGATTGTGATTTCTAGGAAAATTATGATGTGTGAGATGATTAAAACTAAGCATAGGTGATTTCATCCTTATCGATTCATAGCCTCAGCTTGGGGTTTACCATGATGGAGAAAGAGTATGAGTAATAGAGAACCTGTGGTTAGTTGGAAAATCCTTCATCTATAATCAATTGGTGTTTAATTCCTAGAAAGATAAATGTTATGAATTATTTATGATTATGTTGGTTAAATGTTGTTGATGTTATGCATTAAATCATTATATAATTTATTTAGTTATATTTCATACATAAGTTTGCATCTCAAATTGTGAATGTTTTAGTTGTTTTTGCATGATATTGTATTGTCATGCTTCCACGCATTAATCATTTCATAAAAATATAGAGGTGAATTATGGTATTAAATATACAGAATGTGTATTTCATCCTAGTTATAAGTTTGGGTACATTTCAAGTGGTATCAAAGCATAACCTCTAATATTGTTGGGACAAATTCAGAGTACCTTACTACCCCAATAATGTATAGGGGTGGTTGGGTACTAGTTGTTCATACATTTTGTAAAGTGTGAATATGGACATCCACATCTTATGGATAAATTTGACCATTTCCAATGGCACAAGGGGATATAGTAAAACCTTTAGGAGTATTACAAACTATACCCATTCCAACTAGCATGTGAACTAACATTCTTTTGGATTTTATTGTGGGGTTACTAAAATCAAGAAACAAATAAATTATCATGGTAGTTGTTCATGTCATATCTAAATATTCACTCTTTTGTACCTTAAATAATCCATTCAATGCCTATATAGTAGTACAATTATTTATGGACAATATTTTGAAGATTTTTGGCATGCCTAAATCAATTCTATTCAATGGTGACCCACCTTTAGTAGCAATTTTTGGTTTGAGTTGTTTCATATTCAAGGGACCTAACTAAATCTCAATAATGGATATCACCCCTAAATATATTTCCATATGAAAGAAATAAATAAGTGGTTTGAAGCGTATTTACATTATGCGCTCCCCTGGATTGTAAATCTCGATCGGTCTAGTGGTTATATTTGGCCAAATAGTGGCAAAATGACACCTAGATGGTGCTACTAGAATGACCTCCTTTGAGTAAATTTATGGACAACACCCCATGTTAGTAATATCATACCTATTAGGCCTTCCTAAGGTGGAAGCTTTGATATATAGACAAAATGTTAACACTAGCTCTGACATTATTTGTACCCACAAGTGATAATTATGTATTGGCACAAAACCACGTGAAGAAATATGTTAAAAATAAAATCACTTTGAATTCTACTTTGAAGAATAGTATCATGTGTTATTTTGTCTCTATCCATATAGGTATATATCACCTATGGTGCATATCCATCAAAAGTTAGTACCTAGGTTTTACAAACCATAACCTATACTCAAATGTATAGAGATAATGTCTTACAAATTTTATCCTCCCATCTATTCTAAGCTTCACCTTGTCTTTCATGTCTCCTATTCAAATAAAGTAGCCATGTCCAATTTATTCTAATCTTCATCTTCTCTTTCATGTGTCCTATTCAAATAAAGTATCTATGTTCAATTTAAAATTTCAAGCCAAAATTCCTATAATGGATGAGGATGGTTCCCTTTGGATCTAGCTTAAGGTTGTTCTACACAAATGTGAGAAAAATATTTGCGAGTGCACTAGCCAAGCTATTTTGATATAATGGAAGGATACATAGGTCGAAGGTTATTCATGGGAACCAACAAACATTCTCTACCAATTTCCTCATCTTGAACCTTGAGGAGAACATTTCATTTTAAATAAGAGGGTGTTTGAGGGAATCACCCTAACTTCCTTATTTAGGATAATAGGTTGTTACTTAATGTATGATGAATGTCTCTATTAAATAAGGCTGATGAGGTAATAGGGTGTGAAATCAATAAATATAACTTGGTATGATTAAAAAATGTCCACTAGTTATCGGTTGATGCCTCATTCATAGAGCTATACTACGTGGATAGGGTTTTGTTAAGTTAGAATCTCTCTCTCTCTCTCTCTCTCTCTCTCTCTCTCTCTCTCTCT
>SNQJ01S0024698.1:82859-98925 GCA_010110895.2 Picea sitchensis | reverse complement strand
TGTGTGTGCGTGCAAAGTAAATATGATTAAAATTGAGATGTTCCCCCCTCAAAAAAACAAGTGAACATTAATCTCAATTTTGAATATCAATAAACTGTTCTTACTATTTCTATTTCAATTCTTTAATTAATTTTATTTTCCTTCCATAATTATATTTTATTTCTACCTTGATGTGAATATTGTTTTTCAACTATCAAGGAACATTGGATATAAATGCATCCTCATATATTATATGGAAATATAAATATGCATATCTGAGAATGGAGGTTTTAGCCTGCATATGGTTTTTACCAAATTGGAACCCTATGGAGGTTTTAACATATATATGGTTTTTACCAAATTGTAACCCTATGTCCCATTTTTATGCAAGTAGTTCTCTTATTTATTTATGAGCATTGTAAAAATTAGTTGTTAATTATAAAAAGTTTTACACTACTAATATATATTCATGTAAAGTGAAAAATTTTAAAACAATATTGCATATCTATCTTAAACTTCAATTTATCAAATGTTTTGAGGTAATATGCAATTTTTTATACAATTTAAAAATTTTGAATTTGAGAAACGTTTTTGAGGTAATATGCAATCTTTTATAGAATTCAAAAATTTTGAATTTGAGGAAAGTTTTGTTGTTTGAGGAATTTGATCATGCTCGGCATCATGCCTATGATCCCGATATTTTCTTAATGAGTTTATTAATGTTTATGAATACCCCTTGGATAATATGTGAGTCATAAGGATGTTCTACTAATTTAATGAAATTATCTCACCCCATACTTAAACACTTAAGGAAAGAAAGAGATAATTGGTAATGTGATAGAATTCGTAGAACTCTATCAATTCTTCTTCAAAAATTATAGATGAATGTTGAATCTACTGCCATATCATTTATCTTGAAACTTTTGTTTTATCTAAGTTATATATGGAAAGTAAATATCCTCACATAAGCTTGATCTGATCTATATGACATATGATTGATACTAAATTATATAATTTATAAGTTATATATGGAAGGTAAATATCCTGACGTATGATTGATACTAAACTATATAATTCATAAGTTATATATGGAAGGTAAATATCCTCACATAGGCTTGATCCAAAACCTATGACATATGATTGATACTCGACTATATAATAAGCCTCTATAAACATAATCAATATATGATATTGTAAACATTGTATCCCTTAATATCATTTAGAATTATGACTATCCTTTTATAAGCATAAATAGGTAATATCTATTTTTATAAGAATAAATAGGTAATATATATCTAATAAAATAATTAAATAAATTATGCCTTCCATTAATATAATAAAATACATACCTTTATAATAATAATATTAGTCCTTTATAATTAGAACCTACAAAGTTTAATAACCTCCTAAATTTCTTTTTGGATCTTTTTTAATATGAAATACAATGGATAATGGAAAAATAACATACATTTTATGTAGTGGTTGAGGCTTGATCTAGTTGATAAATTCTAATCCATAAGTCTTGAGCTCTCTTGTAGGTACACACGCATTAAACCATAAAAAATATTCCCTCCAACATATACATTTCAAGAAAACAAAAGAAATTAGACTCGAACTACTTTTAGGTTAGATCATTATCCATCAATTCCAAGATTCAAAACAGTCATGCATAAAAACAATACAAAGAGTTGGATAAAGAAACAAGGTATATCTATATTCATAATTTAAGATATGTGTAACAAGTAAACCTTACCTTATATTATTGTATCACCTCCATCACCCAAATGGGTCACTTCATCCTTAGCCACATGAACACCACTCCTTTTTAGCAAATGGGTCTTGATGTATCACTATATTTTGATAGATCTAACAAAATATARAACCATCGAAGACAACACTAATTTATTRGAAAAGAAAAAGAGTTCTCTCAAGAAAAAGCCAAGGGTGAAATAGATCTAACAAAATATAGAACCATCGAAGACAACACTAATTTATTAGAAAAGAAAAAGAGTTCTCTCAAGAAAAAGCCAAGGGTGAAAGGAAATTGACAAGGCTCAACCCAAATTTTACTAACATAATGGTTAGAACCATAGATGTAAATGTCTCAATATCACTAAGAACATTTGGTTTGTATGCTTAAGGATGATTTATGCCAATTGGCAATAGGGTTCAGGACCCTACAAGTGTCTAGCACAATTTATTTTTTCTTAATACTTGCACATACATGGTTATTTAGGGAATTCTCTTTTATATGTGTTGCCTTATCATTATAAACCTATTTATATGCATAGGTTGCACCACTAGAACCAATGTGAACCAAGATGTACATGTTGGTTGCATTATTGCAGCTAGTGTGCACAAAGCAGACTACATTGAATTTGGTCTTAGCAGTATGCAACTCTTTCATCTCCCATATGAAAATGGTCATATTCAAATCCAATGCATTAAAGGACCAAAAATGGGTGTAACATTATGTACGCATTTAATACGGTAAACAAGACATGCAATGAATATTTGAAACATGATTGAGAAACAACTCTAGAAATAAGGAAATAATTGGATTCTAGTTCATTTGAAGAAATGTGAGTTCATTGTGAAGTCTATGTGTACATGGATTCCTAATTAGCAATCATATGGTACCTAATAATGTGAAGGTTGTATTAGATTTGATAACCCCAAAGAATCTTTAGGGTTCTAGAAAATAACATTAACACCATATTGGATTCGATAACAACACATAATCCCACTTTGTTGAGAGTTGAGATAGTTTATGGCTTTAGCAAAGTATCTACAAAATTTTAAGGAGATGTTCATAGACATAAGGATATTGTTTAATAAATTGAATATATATATATATATATATATATATATATATATAAATAAGTAAGGTAAGTTAAGTTAAAAACAATTTATTAATGTCCAATAAATGAGTGTTGTTACCATAATATATCTTCAAATACATAAGAGATTTTATATGTTTAAATGTTAAATAAGTTTTAAGTTATTAATTTTGTTCTAGCAAAATATTTCAAAGACAATAAGCTAAATGATTAAGGAAAATGTAAGAAAGATCATTTTTAATGGGCAACGTTTCCTCTTAGGAGTCGAAGGAAGGAAAAAAGGTAAAATGCAAATTGAGAATTTGTATGCAAAAATTGTTCTTCGTGTAACTTTATCTAATTAGGTGGGAATTCAATACCATATGTAGCTACTATTGCTTTGAATCACTTATTTAAAATATGTTACCACAAATCTAAGTCATCTTTATGTTTGTCATAAGCTCTATTACACTTAATCTAAGTTATATGTCTCATTATAAAAGGAGGTGGCAATCATAAAGTGTTGGTGCATAATTATGTGTGCATTATTTAGTTAATTGTGCACATTTAATAAACTAATTTTGAATAATAAATAACTTTGTAATGAGCTATTTCATGGATAAATCCCTAGTTTAAGTAAGCCTAACTTGAAGAATATTTTGGTTATTAACTTAGTGAACAAGAAATAAATGATCATTTTTCATGCAAGCATCTCCTCTATAAATTAAAGACATGGGTTTTCATTATACAATAAAAGTGTTAATGGAGAAATGATTGAGTGTTTCCCATTTTCTCGATGGATGTGTCACTTTCAAGAGATTTGTCATCTATATCTCATTTCATCTGTGAGTGTTTTATCTTTTCATGATCATATGGCCATCTATATTTTCTCACATTGTATCAAAGTCATTTAGGGAAAACTTTGATCCTCTAACAATCTAGAAAATTGGTCCTTTTTCATCCTGGCCATGTCATAACTTCTCATATCCACACATTTTGGTGGATTTTAAGACCATTTTGATTACATGGTCATGTTGAGAGTGGCTGAATTAGCCAAGAACAATTCCTTTTTCATGTGAATTGGCCTTTGCATGCTCCAAATCTACCCATGTTCTCAATCATGGGGTGTTTTATACATTTTTGTGTTTTTTATTTTTTTTTAAATTTCATTTATTTAGGATATTGTTGTTCTATTTTCTAAAATATAGGAAGTTTTTTTGGTAGTCGTTGAAATTTTTTACTTTCTTGGTTCACAAGTGCCCCTAATTTATTCACCACCAACATCCCTTTACCAAATCTATTTTCTATCCACCTTGTAATTTTCATGCATCCCTCCCCTCTCCCCATTGATTCCCTCACAAACACTATCAATCATCACTCCCCTGTCCTTGAGTTTGTACCATGGATCTCACTTTGGCGATATTACCTTTAGGTATCTGACAATTGATACATCCTCCAACATAGTGGGTTGGTTCAACCTTAGAAAACCACATAAGATTCCCCTCCACTTGTATTACTACACCACCTCAACAAATTCTACATCATAATAGGGCACCTGCTACATATCACCAAAATTGTTGGACATGTGGTATCCCAATGAACTACCACATCATCCTAGTAGGTATAGCCAATACATAATTCTCTTCCCATTCAATGCACAATATTTGGATAGTTAACTGTCTAGTTAGTATGCAATCAAATTGTGCAATGTGGGCCTATTCCCACCCCCTTGGAAAGATTAATACATAGATTTCGGATCTAGGTTTCAAAGAGAGAAAAATTCACCATACAAACATAGATTCTAGTGTCACATTTTTCAGAGTGTGTATTTTTCAATCATCTATAAAGTGGCATAGATGATCTTTGTTTATTATGTATTTTGATGTAGTGAAATTTGATTTTTCTAGTAGATAAGTAGGGATCATCCTTATTTTTGAAACATTAAAGGGGCATAACTTCATCATATAGAATTTGTTTTCAGGACCTTTTCTTTTTTAATTTAGCTATGTTTTCATAATATATGCAATGATATAGGTTATTTTGGCTAATTCTACACTCTTTTCTGATTTTTTAAAGTGGTTACTCATGAGGTTAGATTGGCGATCACAAATTATTATTCCTTGAAAAAATAGATGGTGGAAATAATTAGGACTAAAATTATATATCAAATCACTCATGGGATAGATTCCACACCACTAGCAATTGAGAAATGAGAAAAACGACGAAAAAGTAATCATGGTGCAAGAGGCCTTATTGGCATGTCTGTCTCTAAAGATCTAAAATTCAATATTTAGTTCATAACACACCACAAGAAGCATGGATAAAGTTTGAAAAAATATTAGGAAAACAAGTTTGAATAATTCTCATAAGTTGGAAATTAGCTCTTCACTCTTTATGCATAAAAATTTCCACAAATCGAAGCCTTCTTCACAAAAATCAAGCTCTTAATACTTCAACTAGGTGATTAGTATATCACTAAGCCATATAATCATTAAAGAAAGCTATCATTTCTAAGTTCAAATCTCCTTTTGATTTTTTTGTATTTACATTTTATACCACTATATATGCATTAGCAGAAACTTGTAAAATGTCATCTTTTGATCTTTTATGTGAACAATTAACACATGAGCAAGACAAAATCTTACATATTGGTGTGATTGATACCAGTTTTAAGAAGAAATCCTATTTTTCTCACAACAAAAATATCTCCAAACCCTCCAAGAAGTAATTCAAAGGAGCCAAACAACCAATGACTTCAAATTCTCATATAATGAATCCTCATCCTCCAAATTCTCATAAGGTATCCAAGTCAAAGGAGAAGAAGTTTCTTAGGTCTTGTTCCTTTTGTGGAAAACATGTGCATCTTGATACACAATGTTGGAAGAAGATGCCAAAAGTGGATGTATCCATGAAGAAACACAATAGTTAGTTAGATTCTTCCTGCTCTTTTACTTCTTATAAACCTCATTCTCCTTCTGCAATCACATGTTATCCTAAACATGAGTGGATTTTAGACTCAAATTCCTCTCATCATATGCCAAATAATATGGATTTTTTCTCTATTATTGATGATTGTACAACATGATATATTTTTGTTAATGAGATTTCTCCTTAAGTTGTTGTTGTAGGAGAAACACCAATGGATCGTATGAATGGGAAAATTAGCAATGTCTTCTATGTTCTTTCTCGCATAACTAATTTTATCTCGATTTTTCAAATGACTCATTCAAGGGATGGTAAAATCATCTATTTTTCACCTCACGTGTTGTAATCAACGATCTAAAGTATCCATATATTGCAATAACTTCAAGAAATGATTATTCTTCAAGGTCGTACAAATATAATAGCTTTGAACCCTCATCGCCTACATGTAATACCCCCAAATAAATTATTTAGTAAGTTAAATAATTTCCTTAAGTGGAAAATTTGAGTTTAGGATTAGCAAGAGAAATGTCATTGTTATTAATATCCAAATATTGAATTGCCAAGTGTCCTTTAATGTCGATAGATGTCATAGACAAGTATTTTTATTTAATTAATGAAGAGGAAATAACAAACATCCAAGTTAAAAGAAATGATAATGAACTCATGAGTGGGGAACAAGTTGGAGCTAACCTTTGGCATGAAAGGACATGTGTCAGAAGTAAATTTTGGTGATTGGCATGCCCTAAAAATCACGGATTTCCAAAGCTGCAAAAATTCACAGGGAGGAAAAATATCTTGGAGGAAACAAAGATCTATGAAAATGAATATATACACATGTGCGAGGAGGAAGGACATTTCTTATCATGTGGGAGGAAAGGATTCACTCATAACCATTTCTATTGATGAATAACAAGAGAACAAAAGAAATTATTGTGTGAGAACTGAGGTGTTAGGAAACTATTGAGGACACAAAAGTCTTGTTGGAATAGGAGGCTTATCTCACCCTTATGGATTCATGATCAGGCTTGGGGGTGATTGGATCAAGTGATTTGGCTTATCTATTCTAAAGCTGGGTGGAACTTGGATTCTCCTTTTGTATTATAGGTTTTTCTTAAAATTGTTTGTTAAATTTCAATAGTTGTGTTAATTTTATTGGCTAAGTAGTAGAGTATTTTACAATACAAAATAGATGTATGTTTACAATGTAATTTCAAAGGAAAATGCTATGTATGGAAATAACTACAAGTAAGTAATAGTTAATTATAGTACAAGATTGCATGATCTGAGATGTTTTAGCTAGAGAAATAAATATGAAATTCTAATAAACTCCATCAACACATAGACTGCATAGTGTAATCCTATAATTATAGAGGGAACTATTGAATCCTAGGAATAGGATTTACTTTGATAAATTATAATGGAAGTACATATACAAATTTGAATGTATGATATACATCTATAATTTTCATAAAATAATTACAAATGATGATTAATGTAAAAGGGTATCATTACATTCCATTACCATTTCAAGAAAGGAACCTCGAATTCCTTTCTTAGCCTTATATCTTCATAGACACTTCAACAACGATGGTATCCCATGAAAAGATGGGTTATACGAGAGAAATTAGTATCTTAATTACTAAAATAAAACAATGCGAAAATAAATAAATAGGTAGGGAGTTAATACTTAGACCTGTGATAATCGCTCAATCCATGCCAGAAGAAGTAGTTTGATCTCTTGCGTAAGGATGAAGGTGAGCGAACACAACCTGATGGGTTCCTTGCACAGTGAGAGAGGACCCATAATTAGATTAATGTATCTATTCAAATAAATATAGATCATTTACAAACTATAAAAAAAAATAAAAAAACATTGAAGCATTGATCACAAATATAAATTTCACAGTCCGAAAATAAATATGAGAAGAGTTTAAAGGTATCAAATTCTGTGAATAAAAATAATGAACATTAAGGAGGTTATTGTAGATACGAAACAAATAAGTTTAATGCGTGGAGTCTAAGACAAATGTATACATACATGTATAAGCATTATACATTACAGAACCCAAACCTGCTTAAGTCTCAATCTAAGGTAGTATCCATCTTTAGTCAATGAGCCTTGACAGAAATAAATTTGAGGTAATCCTCGCAGGAATTAAATCCAACGATTTTAACATAATAATGGTAATATCCATCTATAGTCAACAATACTTGACAGAAATAAATTCAAGGTAATCCTCGTAGGAGTTAAATTGAATGGGTTTAACAAAATAATCAAAACAGAGATCAATTATATATATATATATATATATATATATATATTCCCCAATGTTATTCTCGTATGATTATTTAAAAGACTCAGACCTTTTACAAAAATGAATATCAACAAAGGTGGGTGTGTTAACAACCAACTAATAGAATGGTAATCCAGACCATGACACCCAAACCTCTGTATGGATAATGAGAAATAACTGTCGTTTTAAACCAGAATAGAATAAATGGTGAAAACATAAAGTTAACGAAGAAATGTGGCACGAATAAACTCGAATTCTAACTATATGTATATATTTTGTTAAACAGTGAATGAGTTCCAGATTTAATCCGAGAAAAAACTACCCAATAATTTTTACATTATGTTGTTATTGATGTCAAAGGATTGATGTTAAAGAATTGATCTCAAGTATTGTCATTGTATCATTAATGTATTGATTGTTGGATCATATGATCATATATGTAATTGATGTCTGAGGGATAATGTCATGAGGTGCCACAAAGATGTGTTTTCATGGGTTAATGTCATGAGGTGCCACAAAGATGTGTTTTCATGGGTTAATGTTCCAGATGAATTGATGTACAGATGGGTTGATTTAAAGGTTGATCATTGATGCCTAATCATGGTTGATAGGAATTTCCAAATGGATCAACTCCAAAGTGGTATCCTTATGGTGAAATCCCTCACGAGAATACACTTTGTGAAGTAAAAATGGTTAAGTGGTTGATTAATCCTAACATTGTGGTTAGGGAACCCAAGTTTCTTTGAGGAATAATGTTATGAAGATTTGTCACTGGGACCATTCTAGATGGATAGTGTTTGTCATGCCATTTCCATTGATATGTCAAACGTCACATAACTCCCCATGGTTAGAGATTTATGGCCTTGTGAAGTTGGAGAACCCTCATGTGTTGTCTAGAAGCCTCTAGAAAGTCAAAGAAGTCAAACTATTCTAGAAGATCCTAGAATAAAGTTGACTAGTCAAAGTGGTTAATCATGGATTAAATGGTTGCAACAAGAAAACAATTAAAGATAATTTAATTGCAACTAGAAGTGGAGAATTTACTATTTGTAGCAAAGTGTTTTAGAAGTGGACAAGTGGTTAGAAATGGGTTAATCCCAAAAGAAGGAAGTTGATTGAAGTTGGTTAGATGATAAACCCTAGAAGACACTATTGGGGAAGTATAAATAAGAGAGAAAGGGTCTCTTATGTATGAATCTCTTGAGCATATTGAAAATATATTATGTTCAAATATTCATTGTAGGTACTCATGGACACATCAGAAGTTCGGTAAGTTTGAGGTTTGACGACTAAATTTTTGAAGGTTCAAAAAACCATAGTTTTCTGAGGCGTACACGAGATAACACTGAAAACGTAGCGTACATACATAGGCTGAGAGTAGAAGAGGTAGCATACGTACGTACATACGTGAATTATTATTTTATAAAATAAAATCTTGTATTATACTATAGTTGTATATTAACACGATATATAGTACTATAGCATGGTAGTTTACAAAATTTAATAGAATATAATCTTACCCTTTTAACTTTAACAGTCATACTTATGTATAATCAATATCTACAATTAATCAAGGATTTCATAAGAAAGTGATGCATATGTAAAACTGAGGTTGTAGATTACACATTTTTGTACCAAACAACCAAAAATAGATGGAACAACCACGTTCCACCAAATCATAGATGAAAAACAACCAAGTTACTTGTCCCGATCACCCCCTAGCATGACCATGAGTTCATAAGTGAGAACTGAGCTCCACTCCTTAGCTAGTATGCGTTTGTGTAGTTCAAAAATCATTTTCCTAACATAAGAGTGATCACACAACAAATATCTCCTTCCACAACATACTAAGAAACATCCTTCCTCCCACATATGTTGTATTTATCCTTATTGTGACTAGAACGTTTCATTGAATTCATTTCCCTCCTTGGAAATTCAAAGTTTTGGAAATCCATGATTTTTAGGCATTGTTAGTGACAACACTCCACTGCTGGCACTTGTTAAATCGAGCTCTAAGTTAAATCAAACATGTTCCTCACTCATGGAGTCATAATCAACTATTTTTAACCTAATTGTTCAATTGTTTCCTACATTTAATAAATTAAAGCTTGTGTCTCATACATTTTTCCATCAAAATGGGACACTTGGAGAGTCAAAATCTTTCTCAATAATTAAAAATATAACAATTAAAAACCTTAATAAAACCCAATATGAATTTCCATAAATGGAAATTATTCAACAAACATTGTTTAATACTTGAGGATATTACATCCTCTCCCCCTTAACCATTGCACTTTTACCTGGGTGATGACGTTGTTCTGAAGTACTATTTCTTTCCTATCTAGAATGCATAAAAGTTTCACTTGGAACTCTCCTTATGGTTCCACCTCCACCATGTTCCAATAAATTATTTGAGTAGGATTATGGATATACTTTTTTAATAAAGAAACATGAAAAACATTATGAATTTTCAAATTAGTAGGGAGCGCTAATTGGTATGCGAGTAGTCCAATTCGAGCTAAAACTTCGAATGGACCACAAAACTCGGTGCCAATTTGGAACAATTCCCTAACCTTAAAGAGATATTTTTTTCTTTAACTTTGAGGTACACATGTTCCCCAACATTAAATTCCTTATGCCATCTTTTCTGATCTGCATAGATTTTTTTTCGATCTTGTGCAACCTTTAAATTTTGTTGCACCTTCTTGATCATCTGTTCTATTTCTTGGAGCATGTCTGGTCCAATTATTATTCAATCAACTGAATTATTCCAATTGATCATAGTTGTGCATTTATTGCCATATAAACTTCGAAAGGACTCATTTTTTCCAATGCTTGATAATCGTTATTGTATGTGAGTTAGACTTAGGTACTCTTCCTACTTAGTTGGTTTCGTTCTTACGTACATTCGTAAGATATATTCAATAATATGTTTGTATGTTATCTTTTTCTATCTGTTTGTGGATGATAACTTGCACTGAAATTTAAATTAGTTCCTAGAACTACAAACAATTCTTTCCAGAAATTGATGCAAATTTGACATCTCTATCTGAAATCTCCATTTTAGGGATTCCATGCAGTCTAAATATCTCTTTCATAAAAAAATCAACGATATTAATATTTTTATAAGTAGATTTCAGAGGTATGAAATGAACATACTTACTCAATTTATCCACTACTACCATAATAGAATCATGTTGTATTTGAGTTTTAGGAAAACCTGTAATGAAATCCATAGAAATAATTTCACATTTCCATTCTTGAATACACAAAGGTTGTAATACACATGTTGGATGTTTATTTTCATCCTTTAACTATTGAAAATCTAAGCATTTAGATAAGTAAGCAGTTGTCTCATCTTTCAGATTAGGCCAATAAAATCATTTTCTCAAGGTTGTTATCATTTTCTGATATACTCGGTGACGAGAATATGATTTTTTGTGCAACTCATTTAGAATTAAATATTTAAATCAACAGAATTAGGTACATATATTTTATCTTTGAACCTTAACATTCCATTTTTTTCGATGTTGTAACTTGTACCATCGAAATTTCCTTAATTTTTCAGCAATTGTTCTACTATTTTGATTTACTTTGCATCAGCTATGCTTGGATATTTAATTATGTCCTCAAGGTCACTTTTTGTTTGGATGATAATAATTTAATATATCTCATTAATTCTTCGACTTAGCACATCTATGAATTTATTCTCCTTTCCTTTGATGTGTCAAACTTCAAAATCAAACTCGCTTAAAAAGGCTAATCACCTTGCTTGTCGTGCATTGATAGCTTATTGGCTAAACAAATGTTTCACATCGTTGTTATCTGTTAATAATAAAAAATGTATTCCCATTAAGTAATTCCACCACATTTTAGTGCATGAATTACAACCACTAATTCTAGGTAATGAGTTACGTAATTTCTTTCATGTTCCTTTAATTTTCGAGATTTATAACAAATTACATGTCCATATTGCGACAATACTCCTTTTAATACCTCTTTACTTGCATCTACACAAATTGTAAAATATTTGTAAGGATCTGTCACTTTAATATCAGTGTTGTAGTTAATAAGATTTTTAATTTATCAAATTTTTCTTGACATTTTTGAGACCAAATAAATTTGGCTCCCCTTTTATGCAATGATATAATGGGATAGGAAATTTTGGAAAATCCTTCAATAAACCTCTTGCAATAACCCATAATTTCCATGAATGATCATATATCTACTACGTTCTTAGGTACAAGGCATTCCACAATAGCTTTAATGTTTTTTGGATCCATTGCAATTCCATCTTCTAATATTACATGTCCTAGATACCATATTTTTATTTGATAAAAGTGGCATTTGTCGAAATTTGAATATAACTTATGCTCCCTTAGAGTCTGTAGCACAGTATTCAAATGTTGTTTTTGTTCTTTTTCAGACTTTTCTTATATTAGTATATTATCAATAAAGATCAACACAAATTTATCCAAGTCTTGGCTGATTATACTATTCATTAGGCACATAAAAGTTTTCAGTGCAGTAGTGAGTCCAAAGGGAATTACCACAAGCTTGTAATGTCCATAACATGTTATAAAAGTTGTTTTATTAATATATTCATCTTTTATTCTGAGTTGATGATAACCAAACCTTAAATCCAATTTAGATAATATTTTTTCTCCTCCAACCTGATCAACAAAATCATTAATTCAGGTCAGAGGGTACTTATTTTTAATCGTCATTTTATTCAATTGACGATAGTAAATACATAATTGGAGAGTTCCATCCTTATTTTTGAAAAATAACACTGGTGCTCCCCATGGAAAAACACTTGGTTTGATACATCATTTATATAATAATTCATGTAGTTGAATTTTTAACTTTGTCAACTCATGAATACTCATTATGTAAGGTGCCATTGATACTGGTGCAGATATAGGTAGTAGAACAATAGAGAAGTTAGTTAGAAAAATAGGACCGCAGATCAACAAAATAAAACAAATGTGGAAATAAAATACATAAGATACACAAAACAATAGAGACACATATATGTGTTGTTCACCGAGTGTGGGATATGTCCACCAGAGAAATTTCCAGGCCCTTCCTTTTTATTATCCAGCAAAATGAAGGGATACAATGTGCATCACACCTGTTGTAACTTCCTCTTCTTTCTCTCACAATATACTCTCTCATAATACATATAATACAATTCTCAGTCGTAATACAAATGGCCTCATATAAAAAGAGGGTTTCCTTATAGGAAAAAAAAACATAAATAATCTCTATCATCATATATGTGACTTAATGATGAACAAGAAATCCCCCCCTCCAACCCTTGCGCATGGAGGGGTGTAAAGTATTATGGGGTGTAAAATATTCATGGGGTATAAACACAACTGGAAACAAAGACCTCTGAATCAGGAAGATAATCAGGCTCCACAACCAACAATATCCCACTTGGATACTGATAAACAAAACTCCATTGTTGTTGTATCTGTTGGACTATGATCCTTTTTGGACCTGAAAATTTATTATCGTCACCTCAATGCTTGAAGGCCAACTGAAACTATGTAGGAACTCAATTTCTCCCTGGTTACTCCCTTTGTTAACATGTTCGCAAGATTCTGGCTAGTATGTATTTTTTCCAACTTCAATTGTCCATCTCCCAAGACAGATCATATGAAATGGTACCTAAGTTGTATATTCTTAGTATTAGAATGGAAGGCTTAGTTATTTGAAATATGAATGGCACTCTTGTTGTCACAATAAAAACTTCTATTCTCCTACTTATTTCGCAATTTGTCCATAAACCTATGTAACCTAATCATCTCTTTACTAGTCTGTGTAGTACAAACATACTCTTATTCCATTGTTGAAAGTGCAACAACCATTTGTTGTTTTTAAATCTAACTTACCATTGTTCCACCTATAGTAAAAACATACCCTCTAGTTCTCCTCCTATTATCTTTATCACCTGCCATATATTAATCAACACATCCATGTAGAATAGTGTCTCAACCTCCAAAACATAATGCATGAGTAGTAGTACGTATCAAATACCTAAGAAACCACTTTAATACCTCCCAATGTTATTTACCTAGATTGTTCATATACCTTCTCAGAACTCCCACTACATGTGCAATATCTGGTCTTGTGCAAACCACCACATACATCCAGCTGCCAATTGTTGATGAATAAGGGACCATGGACATGTATTGTATCTCCTCCTCTGTCTTCGAACACATTTACTTAGTTAATATAAAATGGATGGACAAAGGTGTACTAATTGGTTTTATATTCTACATTCTAAACCTCTCCAACACATTTTCTATGTAGTCACCCTGAGACAATGTCAATTTGTGATTTTTCCTGTCTCTTGTTATTCTCATACTAAGGATTTTCTTTGCAACACCCAAATCCTTCATCGCAAATGAATTAGATAATTTCTTTGTGAGCACATTTATATCATGCATATTAGATCCTGCAACAAGCATGTCATCTACATACAATATCAAGATAATATAGCTTCCATTTTTAATTCTTTTAAAATAAACATAGTGATCAAAGTGACCTCTATTGTAGCCTTGCCCTGTCATAAACCTGTCAAACTTCAAATACCATAACCTTGGATCTTTCTTTAGGCCATACAATCTCTTCTTCAACCTGCATACCAAATTCTCATTCCATTTGACCTCATACCCCTATGGTTGTTGCATATAAATCTCTTCTTCTAAATCCCCATGGAGAAAAGTTTTTTTTACTTCTAACTATTAAATATGAAAATCTTCTACTACCATAATACTTAAAATAGTCCTAATTGAAGTCATTTTAATAACAGGAGAAAATATTTCATCAAAATCTATGCCTTTCTTTTGTGTAAACCCCTTTACAACAAGTCTCGTCTTGTACCACATTTTGCCTCCATATTCTTCCTTCAGTCTAGAAACCCATTTATTCTGCAATGTTTTTTTTCCTGTAGAAAGTTGAACCAAGTCCCAAGTCTAGTTATTTACCAAGGAATCCATTTCCTCTTTCATGACTTATTCCCACTTCCTTTTAGTGTCTACCTTCATTTCCTCTTCATAACTTTATGGTTCACCATAATCAGTCAACAATAAATAATACAATGAAGGAGAGTAACCTTAAGGGGTTCTAGTTAACCTAGTAGATCTTCTAACAACACTTGCAGGAGTTGGAGTTACCTGTTTCTCCCGTTGTTTTACATTTTGATTTTATGGTACCTTTGGGATTTATTTTTCATTTATCTCATCAAGCACTATGTATTCTAGTTTTTCTTTTTCTTGTTTCTTTCCCTGCGACTAATATTTGTACATGACCTTCTCATTGAATTTGACATCTCTAGTCCTAATGATTTTCTTATTTTCATAATCCCATAAGATATAAAAAAAATCATTAACACCATATCCAATAAATGTACACTTCTTGGATTTTACCTCAAGATTTGTTCTATTTTCTTTATCAATATGGACAAATGCTTCACAATCGAAAGTCTTCAGAAATGAATAGTTTACCTTTTTACTTGTCCATGCCTCCTTTGGAATGTCACCATCCAAAGAACTTGAAGGTCCTTTGTTTACCAAGTAAATAACAATGTTTACAACATCTTACCAAAACTGTAAGGGAATCCCTGCATGCAATCTCATACTCCTTGCACGCTCCATGATGGTCATGTTCATCCTTTCTGGCACACCATTTTCTTGTGGTGTTCCTCGAACTGTCTTCTCTCTACGAATCCGACGGTATGAAAAATAATCATCAAACACCTTGTTGCAATATTCACCTCCATTTTCTAATCCAAGACACTTCAACCTTTTTCTTGTCTCATTCTCAACCAAATATTTCCATTTCTTAAACGTATGAAAAACATCAATTTTTTGTCGAATGGAATAAACCCAATTTTTTTTAGTTGCAACATCAATAAAAAACACTTGAGTTACGCTGGAGCGATAGTGCGGTAGGGTTCATGGAGAGAGTTGAGAGTCCATTTGTGTAGCCAGAGCCGTCCATGGCCGCCCCAGGGGGTGGGGATTCCCCCCCCCCCCC
>SNQJ01S0024698.1:64803-76413 GCA_010110895.2 Picea sitchensis | reverse complement strand
GGTGCTCACAGAAATCCAAATCAATTTGTTTAATATCTGGCAACAAATTTCTTTTGTGAAGTATCTCCATCCGCTTCTCACTCATGTGTCCAAGCCTATTATGCCACAATGTTTTATCCACTCTTGTAGAAGCTAAAGAGATAGAAGAGTCATTATTACCATTACATAAATACAACGTACCTACCTTCTCTCCTTTTTCTATCACCAGTGATTCTTTGGTGACCTTTCACTCCTTATCTGTAAATATAGATTTACAGCCTTCACTTTCCAAATACCTAGTTGAAACTATATTTTTCCTTAGATATGGAACATCTTTTACCTCTTTCAACCACCATTGCTTTCCACTCCTTTTCTTTATTTGTACCTTTGCCATTCCAACAATTTTGCATGGCTCATCATCACCAAAATGAACCTGTCCAAAATCACCTTAAACATAATCTAGAAAATGTTTCCTATGGGGTGTGGCATGAAATGAATCCCCTGAATCTACTACTCAAGACTCACAAATATTATCTATAGAAATAATCAAAGTATCTTGTAACACATCACCTGTTACATTTGTTGCATGATTTTCTCCTGTTGTCCATCTCTTTGTTTCTTTGGATCTCTGCATTCTTTCTTCATATGTCCTATCTTCCTATAATTCTAGAACTCTTTATTTCCTAGTATGGATTTGGATCTTCCCTTCCTATAGTTCCCATAGTTCCTTCAACCCTTTCCTCTATCCTTTTTTCTTCCCCTATTCTCCACAGTCAACGCATTAACTGATGTCTCACCTATGATTTTTTGTTGCATTTCCTCGCTAAGGATAACACCAACAACATCATCAAATTTTAGAGTGATTGAACCAAAGACAAAGTTACTTACAACGATGACCAAATAATTTCATCTTTCTAAAAATGAGCACAATATTAGAAGAGCCTTGACCTCATCATCAAAGTCCACTTTTATAAATCTTAGCTGATTAGTAACGATATTAAATTCATTTAAATGATTTGCAACAAAGAAACCTTCTAACATATTCATATTAAATAATATCTTCATTATAAATACCTTATTGGACACTCGGGGTTTTTAATATAGTTTAGCCAATGCATCCATCAACTCCTTAGATGTTTTTTATTTTTGGATATTGAAATCCATTGATTCTTCCAGGCTCAGTCGTATCGTTCCTAGTGACTATATGTCAAGAACCTCCCATTATTCATCATTCATGGTTGTTAGCTTCTTTTCTATTCCCCCTAATGGTATAAATAGATCCTTTTGATATACATAATCATCCATATGCATCTTCCATAACTCGTATTTTTGGCTGTTAAATTTCTCGACCCTAAAATTTCCATCTTCTGCCATTGCTCCCACTCAAACTAGGAACCCTCTTCTCCTGCGAGTTACCTTTCGCTCTAATACCTGTTGTTATAAAAATAGGATTGCAGAGAAATAAAATAAAACAAATGCATAAATAAAACATAGAAGATACAAAATATAATAGAGACATAGATATACGTGGTTCACCCAGTGTGGGCTACGTCCACCAGAGAAATTGTCAGGCCCTTCATGTTTATTATACAAAAAAATGAAGGGATATAACCTATAACACACCCGCTATAACTTCCTATTCTTTGTCTCACAATCTCCTCTCTTCGAATACATACAATATATACTCAACAACAATACAAATTGTCTCATACAAAGACAAGATTGCCTTCTAGGGAAAAAAACCCTAACATAATCTCTACCATTAGATTTCCGAGTTAATGATAAATGGACAGGCCCCGCTACAAACCCCCCGCGTGGAGGGGTGTACAAGATTTCAGGATTTAGAGTCTCCATGGGGTACAAACACGGATGAAAACAAATAACTCTGACTGATAAATACAATCAAGTGCCACAAGCTACAAAATATATTTCTCTCCTTGGAGGTAATTCAGATATTTCTTCTACAAATACATCCTCAAATCCTCGAAGGATGGAAAAATATTATAATTTTGGTTTGTTTTCTTCATTTAGTATATTTCTCACTTGAATAGCATATATTTTTCAGCCTTTACTAATGCACTTTTTAAACTGTAAAGATGATAATTGTCTGATATAGACAGGTTTATTGATTCCTTGCATTGTTCTTGATACTCCACTCTTATCTTTGTAAATAAATGATTTTTCATAAAAATTTAGTACAACTTTATGTTTCTCTAACCATTCCATACCTATAAGTACTTCATATGAACCTAAATTTAGTATGTTTAAATTTACCTTTTTATCCTAACAATTTATATCCAACGTATAGTGAGGAATGAATTCATTTACTTTTCTTTTTGTGCCTGTTGCTAATTGTACTAACCAAGATTTAGTATGTTTTACCCTGCTTATATGGATTGAATTTGACAAATATGGGGTAAACATAACTTAAACTAGCTCCTGGGTCAATTAAAATGGAATATTTTATTTCATGAATTTTACCTTCAATTTCCACAATGGTGGATTGCTGATATTCTTGCCTACCATCTAAATTTGCATTGATCCTATGAATACTTTTACCAATATCTCCAATTGTTTAAGCTTCTTATATGTTCTGAATAGTTTTGTTTGTAGTATTTATGTATGGATTTGGACAATTTCTCAACAAATTTGGTTCTCCACATCCCCAACACTTCAATGGTTCTCTAGGATTATCATTTGTTTTCTTGAAGCCCAAATTAACTAACCCGTTTCCCTGTACTAGTGATGAGTTTCTAGAGAAATTATTTTTTCTATGTCCCTTGGACATATTACGAAATGGTGATGGCTTGAAACCCTTTTTTCTTTGATTGAGTTTTTCATGTTTTTTTTATCTCCATGGTTTTGGATTTTCAAATCATTGTTTGTACAAGTCATATCATATTCTTTCCTTTCGCATCACTTTGTTAAATGTTTTTGGATTATCAGATGCTATTCTATCCTTATATGACTGAGGTAAGAAAGTTTAAAACCTTTGAAACTTTACCTTCTTATCTTTTATGTAAGGCACAAATCTCAACAATTCTATAAATTTAGTAATCAGATCTTCCATAGACATCTTCCCTAACCTTAACTCATAGAATTATTTGGTCTTTCTTTCATAATAACTTTCAAACAAATATTTTTTCTTAAATATTTCTTGAAATATATCAATTCCATTTTCTTCTATTTTAGACCTTTAGCTAGTTATATGTCCTACTACCATATACTAGCTTTACCCTTCACATTATAGATACTCATTCTCACTTTCATATTGCTGGAGTAATTGTAAATATGGAAATATTTATTTATTTCAAGTAACCAAGATTTTGCCTCTTCACCAGTTATGGACTCTCTGTCAAAAGTTGAAGGTTTAATTTTCTTAAACTCTCCATCTAAGTGATCCATATGTTTGTGTTTCTTCATTGTAGATATTTTGTTTTCAGTCATCTGCGTGTCGTTAGAAGAACTTTTTTGTTTCTCAGTTCCTTTACTTGAATCCTTTGAATATTTTTTATTGACTTCTTCATCCACATCATTTTTCTTTGGGATATTCTTAGTTGTTATACTTCGTAACAACATGTCATTTATTTCTTGTTGATCTTCCCGTGCTTTCTTTAATTTCCCATTATCAACCTTGAATGTTTGTAGCTCTACTATTAGATTTCTCATTGTTTCCAAAACTTGTGTTTTCAACCTAATTTCACTGGGATGTTCTGTATTTATATGAGTTTGTTGATTATTGTTTCCTTCAAGTTTGTCTTCTTATACATTCTTTGTTGACATGATTACAAAACTTTGAAACAATTTGTTTGTAAGAATGAACAATTTGTTTGTTAGTTTTTTCATCAAACACTTTATATTTTTTTTTGGTAATTCCCTTAGGCCTAAGTGTTGTAACCTATAACTTTGATACCATATGTAATGTAACCCAAAATTTACTAAATAAAAAACAAATTTAAAGGAAATGGTTTTGACGATTTTGATACCATTAAACCTTAACAACTTGGATTTGACTCCTTTATCGTTGGATTTTTTTTAAGGTCATCAACTGCTTTTCTAAGATTTCATATAAGTTTCTTTTGTACTCCATTATAATATCATGACACAAGTACAAAGTTTCTAAGGACTTAGAATTATCTCAATTCCAAGTATATCTATAGGTTAGAAGGAGTCTCAATTGGTTTATTAAAGAGATAACATTATATGCAAATCATAGATTACTATTTGTTTTTCATATTTACAACATTAATTCTATCTTGAATTAATTTGGAGTATGAGTTATAAGAGGTATTTAAATATAGCCTTCATAGAATATTCTATTAGTTACGTCGATAGGTGTCCCCCCTATTGGAATTGATGGTATGATGAGCTTTTCAATTGCAGATTCTAATCCAATGGCCAACAATCAAAGATGCTGGCATATTCTTTGTCTTACACTCAAATCAACAAATGAAATTTAATGTTCATAAATTCCTTTCATTTATGAATGCGTACATTTCCTTGTTTAATTTTTCACATTCACGTAATACAATTAAGGAATTACTGCCCTAACCATTGATTGCTACATTTAACTAATTAAGGAGGATTAATATATATAGATCAGATAGCATTGAAGTGTTGCAACTTCTAGCATGTGTTTCAACTAGCACGACTCTGGTTACGATGGACACGATAGTGGTTAATATGGAAGATGTTTCAATCATCGTTTCAACTAGCACGATGGTGGTGGTTAACATGGATGTGACGGTGGTGAAGTTGGACAACGTTTCAATGTTTCAATTTCTTTTATTGTATGATTTGACTTCTGTAAGTATATTTTGTGACAGTAATGACCTTTTGCTATGTACATGTTTCAAAGGGTGCGAGGATGAGAGGGGTATCCAAGATAATTGGCATAGACACAAATCCAACCAAGTTCTTGAAAGGTAAAAATGGAGATTCTGCAGTGGGATTGTTTTATGAACTTATCAAATAACCATAGCTTTTATATGTTTTATTGTAATACTACACTCAATTTTAGCTGTCTCTATTGCGTTTAGAGCCTCTTTCATGTTATATAGTTTATGGTTGTAATTGACAACACCAAATTTTTAAAGAGACGATTCTTACTTTTACACTTTCAAAAATTTGTTAAAAAAAGATTTGATCCTCTAAAAACTTGATAATTCTTTCCCAAATTAAAAGAGATAACTGCAATTCGAGAACATGATATTTACTAGATTTCTAATGCAGCAACAACCTTGGGAGTGACTGATTACATCAATCCAAAGGACCATGAAAACCAATTCATGAGGTATTTTTAGTTGAACCATATTATCTAATCTTTTATTAGAAGAATTGGATGGCTTTTATTGCTGAGAAAGAGAGGTACCAATCCATTAGGTGATAAGAGGGATGAAATATGGAGGTTTGTGCTTCATATTTGAATGCATTGGAAACACAGACGTGTTATATGAGGCCTTCTTGGATACTCGAGAGGTAAAGAGACCCTTCCCTTTGTTGTGCCATCTCAAATAATTTTTTGTTAATGTGAAGTACACTCTCTGGCATATTAACATGCATTGTAGTCGTTAGGTGCCATGGTTTTGTTGGGGTAGGATATGAGTCCTCGTAAGATAAGGTTTCATCCATTCGAATTGTTTGCAAGGAGAATTGTGGCTGCAACATTTGGTTGTGTGAAGGGAAAAAGTCACTAGTAGATACATTAATTATGAATAAGGTATATACCTTTCTTATCAATTGCATTTTATGTTCATGTTAATATTGTTCCTGATTAATATATTACATATACTCGTTTCGATTTTGATCGCAGGAGATGAGAGTGGAGGAGTTTATTACCCATGAGTTTCCTTTTTCAGAGATGAACAAAGATTTTGAATTATTGTTGGAAGGAAAAAGTTTCAGATGTGTTATGCACCTTTAAATATAATGATAAACCAATCATTGTTATTATGTTAATGTTGCAAAAGTCTTTCAAATCTCCTCCTCCGAGCAAATTTTAGTAGCGATTGAGTCTTTTCAGTTGCTGTGTATTGTTGAAATGTTCTTCCACAGTCTGTTCCATGTGATCAATAATGTAATGTATTTATTAATGCATTTTATGCATTATGCATGTAAATAACATGTTTTTTAGACTATTATAAATATCAATACAAGTTCAGGATTCCTTAGACACTAATCTTAGTATAAATGAATTAAAATTAAAGTTATCATTTTGGTTGTACATTTCAATTATTGTTAATACTTATTAGGGTTAGGGTTATAATTATATTAGGGTTAGGGTTAGAGTGAGATTATAGTTAGAGTTATTCCCATTAAAATTAGGGTTATGGTTTTATTAAAGCTAAGGTTATTTGTATTAGGGTTTATTTTATGATAATAAGAAAATAATAATTAAAAGATAATTTAAATAATAAGAATTTAATAATAAGAATGTAAGGATAATAATTGAACAATTTTAATTTTAATTAAATTTAATGAATTATTTATTACATTATTAATAATTTATTAATATTTTAATGAATTCACACTTTCTTAATGTATTTMTTAATGCATTTAATGTTTATTTAATGTATTATTAATGTAATAATGTATTGTTAATGCATTACATTATTAGTGTAGTAATACTTTAGCAATGTATTAATTAATGATGTATTAATTTATTAATAACATATTACTTTATTAATTTATCAATAATTTAGTAACTCTTTAGCATTTATTTGCTATTGATGATCTTAGAACAAATACAAATTATTAAATGATTTGTTATTAGTGTCCTTAGAACAAGTATAATTCATCATCTACAATGTTCAAGATTCTTCTATCAATTTCTTTAGAACAAGTAAAAATCATCATGTGTAAAATTAAAGATGATTTTCTATCAATGTCCTTAGAATAAGTATGATATTAAGTTGAATTCTATGTAATACGTCACATTGGTTCAAACTTCCTATCTTTGTGACAATGGAAACAATTCATTAGCTTTAAAAAAAAAAAAAATTGCCAAAACTTCCTTTTCGTAATGTGTTGAACATAAACCAACCTTCCCATGTTATGAACATGAACCGACGTTCAAGTATGATGAACAAAACTGAACATTGCGACATGAAGAACACAATAGTGTCACAATATGACAACCATAGTAATGTCACAACGTGTCGAACATATCCCACCATCGTAATGTGACAAACATAGCCAATATTGGTTTAATGTGACAAACATAGACTTTTCATTGCAAACTCATGAACATAGTAATCTTGCAATGTGATGAACATAACAGTGTCACAATCTAAAAAACATGCTAACGTCATAATGTGATTAACATAGCTCTGTTGTCGTAATGTGACGAATATAGCCCCGATGTCATAATGTGACAAGCATAGCCATACTGTCGCAATGTGATGAACATAGCCTTGTCGTCGCAAAGTGATTAACATAGTAGTTTTTCAATTTAATGAACATAGTAGTGTCACAATCTAACAAACATAGTAATGTTGCAATGTGTCAAACATAGCCACCTCGTTGTGATGTGATGAACATATCCCATCGTTGCAATGTGACGAACATACCCATATTGTCGTAATGTGACAAATAGAGCCTTGTCGTCACAAAATGATGAAGATAGTAATGCTACAATGTGACGAACATAATACTATAATAATAAGATAATCATATTAATTTCACAATTTTTCAAACAAAGCTCTGTCCTCTAAATGTGTCAAACATATCCCCATTGTCATAATGTGACAAACATACCCATATTGTCGCAATGTGACAAACATAACCTTGTCATCGCAAATTGATGATAGTAAAGTTCCAATCTGACGAACATAATAGTGTCACAATCTGACAAACATAGTAATGTTGCAATGCGTCAAACATAGCCCTATCATCTTAATGTGATGAACATAGCCTATCATTACATTATGACAAACGTAGCCATATTGTCACAATGTGATAAACATAGTCTTTCCATCATGAAGTAATGAACATAGCAATGTTGGAATATGATGAACATGGTAGTGTCACAATCTAATAAAAATAGAAATGTCGCAATGTGTCAAACACAGGCCTGTCATCACAATGTGACAAACATAACCTTGTCGTGGTAATGTGACGAACATACCCATATTGTCACAATGTTACAAAGATAGTCTTTTCATCACAAAGTGATGAATATAATAATGTTGCAATGTGATGAACATAGTGTCACAATCAGACAAACATAGTAATCTCACAATGTGTCAAACATAGCCTTATCGTCGCAATGTGATGAACATACCCATATTGTCGCAATGTGACGAACATAACCCTATCGTCATAATGTGTCAAACATACCCATATTGTCGCAATGTGACAAACATAGCCTTTACGTCGCATATTGATGAACATAATAATGTTGCAAGGTGAGGAACATAATAATGTCACAGCATAACAAACACAATAATGTCGTGATGTGTCAAACATAACCCTACCTTCGTAATGTGACTAACATAGACATATTGTTCCAATGTGATGAACATAGCCTTGTCGTTGTAATGTGATTATAACAACCTCGTCACCGCAATGTGACACAAATATCCTCTCATCATAATGTGAGAAAAAATTTCGAATGCCATTGTCTCGCTAAGATAACCCATTCTTGCTATGTGATGTACACAACCCATTGTCTTGCGAAGATAACTCCTTGTATTAATAGATTGTATTATTAGGTTAATTAATGTTCCATTTGATGTTAATTAATTAGTAAATGTTTTACTTTATTAATTAATTAATAGGTTATATTATTTATTTGTTTTTTGACATAGTCAATGTGATGAATATATTAAAGTTGCAATGTGTCAAACATAGTAACATTACAATCTACCAAACATAGTAATGTGGCAATGTGACAAATATAGGCATGTCGTCGCAATGTGGATAGTAATGTCACAGTGTAACGAACATAAACATAGGCTGCAATGTGTCCCACATCACCCTGTCATTGCAAAATGATGAACATTTCCCCGTAATGCAATGTGATGTACATATCCTAATGTCACAATGTGACAAACACTTCCAAATGTTGCAATGTGATGAAGATATACATATATCATAATGTGACAAACATTTCCAAACATTGCAATGTGTCGAACATATATGGATGTGGAAAGGAATGTCGTTGCATTGTGTCTCACATCATCTTATCGTCGCAAGGTGATGAACATTTTTTTATGTTGCATTGTGATGCACTTATTGCGGAGTCCCAATGTGACAAAAAATTCGAAATTTCGCAATGTGTTGAACATAGTAACATTGAAATCTACCAAACATAGTAAAGTCACACTATGATGAACACATAACATTTCAATGTGATGAAAATATAGTGTTTCAATATGACGAACATAGTAACATCACAATGTTGTGAACAGAGTAACATTGCAATCTATGAAACATAGTGACGTCACAATCTGACGAAAATAGGCATGTCATCACAATGTGGATAGTAGCGTCACAATGTGACAAACATAAATATATGTCGCAATGTAACAAACATAAATACATGTCACAATTTTTCCCACATCACCCTGTCATCGCAATATGGAAAACATTTCCTCACGTTTCAATGTGACACACATGTTGTGACATCGCAATGTGACAAACACTTCCAAACATCACAATGTGTTGAACATAGTAAACTTGCAATCTATCAAACATCGTAATGTTGCATTGTGACGAACATATATGGATGTCTCAATGTGGCAAACATTTCCAAACAATGTAATGTGTCGAACATAGTAATGTTCCCATCTACCATGCATAGTAACATCACCATGTAACGAACATATCCAGACGCCCCAATGTGACAAACATTTCCAAACATCCTAATGTGTCGAACATAGTAACAATGGAATCTCCCAAACATAGTAACATCGCAATGCAACGAACATATATGCATGTAACATTGTGACAAACATATATGCACGTCACAATGTGATGGACAATTACGAACATCGCAAATGAATGAACATAAATTGGCATTGTAATGGGACAAATTCAATGTGATAGACATTTCCAAACGTTACAATCAGACAAGGACAACCTATTGTCACAATTTGATGTACACAACCAAATGTGTCGATGTGACAAACATTTTTCGATGTCGCAATGTGACGAACATAGCCCACTATCGAACTATGGAAAACCTATTCCAATGCCATACCATCAAAAACATAAACATTCTTCGTAATTTGATCACCATAACCTTACGATGTCAAGTGACAAACAAAAGCTAATGTCACAATGTGATGAAATAAAATTTATGTCTACATGTGATGAACAAAAGTTAATTTCACAATGTGATGAAAAAAAATGGATGTTGGCATGTGACGAACAAAACATGATGTCGCAATTTGATGAACAAAATATGATCAACATTGCAATGTAGTAGTGCCATAGTAAACTACGGTGAACATAATCAACATGACCCACCATAATGATATCCACATGGTCAAGGAAGGTCAGCCATGGGCATGTTCAACCATAATAAACTCTGATCAACCATAGTCAACCATGGCCATGGTCAACCTCACTCAATCATGATGAAGGACAACCATGGTCAACCATAGCCAACTTTTCCTTCTTAAAGTCAACCAAGGTCTACCAAAGTAAACCATGGTCATGCTCAACCATACTTAACCATAATCATTTTCAATTAAAATATTATTTTATTAATACTTTAATAATATATTATTAATGTATTACTACTTTAGTATTTAGTAATGTATTTATTAAGGCATTAATACTTTAGGAATGTATTTATTAATTCATTATTAATTTATTAATAATTAAATATATTACATTATACATTAATATATTAATACTTTACTAATATATTTATTGATTGATTTAATGTATTAAATATATGAAATAAATTTTTGTATTATTACTTCAAGAATGTCGTATTAATCTTTTACTTTATTATTATATTAATACATTAACAATGTAGTAATTAATATTGTATAAATGTATTACTTAATTAATACATTAAGTTATTAATGCATTAATTAATTAATTAATTAATACAAATATATTATATATTGATGTAAATAAATAGTTTAATTTATACATTATATTAATATAATAAAGTGTTATTACTTTAGCAATGTATTTATTAATATAATAACTTGTTACTACTTTAGTAATATATTTATTAAAAATATATTAATTAATTAATTAAATTAATACATTACAATATACATCAATGTTATTCATAGTCATTATCATAATAAACTATGATGATGGTCCACCAAAATCAACTGCAATCATTTTCAATAAATATATTAATGTATTAATATTTTAATAATATTTTTATTAATGTATTATTAATTTAATAATGTATTAATTTATTTTTGTTTTAATATTTTAACAATGTATTAGTTAAAAATGAATTAATGTATTAATTAATTTATACATTAGATTATTAATATTTAATATGTTACATTATGCATAATGCATTAATGCTTTAATTTATATATTACAACAATGTAATAATGTATTGTTAATGCCCCGGATGGGGTGACACGCGGAGGCGCCGTTGAGCCAACTGGACATGCACTCAACGATTGTTAAATGCACAGGACCGCCACCCTC
>SNQJ01S0024698.1:28684-42050 GCA_010110895.2 Picea sitchensis | reverse complement strand
ATCCTTGTCTTCCACGCTCTAAATTTAAAAGCTCCATCTAACTTTTTCTATGATTTCATAGAGTAACTCATGGATTCTTTGACTTGGTCAACCCTATATTTGACCAAAATCTCAAACTTCACGTCCTGGCTTTTTGAGAGTACCAGGAGATGCGCTAGGCTAGGGTGCACTGATCTATCAGGAGATTAGGTCAATCCCTTCATTTAAGGTGCCTCAACAATAGGATTAGGGTTTCTGCAACTGCACATGCTAGTAACCCTAACGACAGTGCTATGGTGACTTCTTCTGCTAGAAACCCTAGCGGCAGTTCTTTCAACGAGCTTAATATCCTTACGGTTATGTTTCCTTCCAGCGGTTAGACTAAATAAAGGAGGTGTGGGCCCATAACCTATTAGAATATAATGGATGTGCTCATTTTACCATTGACAATATCACTATTGTCACCCAACCATAGGCCGAAGCCACCCTTCGAGCACCTTAACCTTGACAGAGAATCACTCCGGAATAAAACCCTAGGCTAGATAGAAAAACAAAGGGTAGCGCACCTTTCCCCAAGGATAGCGCACCAACAAGAGATGATCAGATTGTCCAAACCTTAACCAAGAGATAGTCCAAGCCAAATGTGATCTTCTAGCTGCAACAACTGCAATGGAAGCTCTCCTCAAACCTCTGCACAAGACTGGGCATTGTTGTGCACACAAGTTGTTGCTCTGCAATTATGGGATTGCCTGAAAGAATGAGAACCGACCTCTTGTATTTGTACTAATTCTGGCTAACTGCCTCAACCAACTTCTCATTCTGGGAATCTGTCTGTTCGGTATATATTAATTCTTCTGGATGACTTCTTCTCTTGGAGGCTAATAACCTAATATAAATTATCCTCTTGCACTGACATGTCTTCTAGGGTTATTATCCAACTCATTAGTGTTTCTTCTTTATTTTTGGAGTATTCTATTCTTGTCAGGTTTACACGTGGAGGTAAATACCTCTCGCAGCTACCATAATACCAATAGGTTCCACATGCATAAACGCCCGCAGTGAGAAGTCCTACAAGGGAAGCACTAGATATCATCCCATCTCAATTTAGAATGCCCAAAACCCATGAGCGTGGTGAGCCATCTGGACATGGTGGACATCAAACAGATTCACAGGTAAGTAGTGAATCGAATCCTACTTTAGCTTCATTCAAAAACAGATTTAAAGGTCAGAAGACTAGAAGCTTAAGAGAATTATATGATCGGAATGAACAAGTAGATCAGGTTTCAAATTTTGCATTAATGGCATGTGATCCTGTAAGTTTTAATGAAGCTGCTAAAGAGGATGTCTGGATAAAAGCAATGGATGAGGAGATTGAGTCCATTGAAAGAAATAATACTTGGGATCTTGTCAATTTACCTGAAGGTAAGAACAATATTGGTGTTAAGTGGGTTTATAAGACTAAGCTAAATGCAGAAGGAGAAGTTGAAAAGTACAAGGCAAGACTTGTAGCTCAACGGTTTAGTTAGCAACCCGGTATTGATTACAATGAAACCTTTGCTCCTATAGAAAGAGTTGACACTGTGAGGATGGTCTTAGCTATTGGAGCTCAGAATAAATGGATCATGCATCAGATGGACGTTAAGTCTACATTCTTGAATGGATGTTTGGAAGAAGAGATTTATGTAAGACAACCTCTGGGTTATGAGATTGATAAGCACAAAGATAAAGTTTACAAGTTAAGGAAAGCTTTATATGGATTGAAGTAGGCATCCAGAGTTTGGTATAGCAGGATTGATGAGTACTTGATTAGTGTTGGATTCAGCAGAAGTCCAAGTGAACCAACTCTGTATACAAAGGTAAACCAGGAAGGTAAAATTTTGATTGTCTGTATGTATGTTGAGGACTTGATTTTTACTGGAGATCTATCTATAGATGATTTTAAAAATGCCATGAAAATAGAGTTTGAGATGACTGATTTAGGATTGATGAAATATTTCCTTGGAATTGAAGTGGATCAATTTTATGATGGCATTTTCATTTGTTAAACTAAATATGCAAATGAGGTATTGAAAAGGTTTAGAATGCTAAATTGTAAGCGAGTTCCAACACCAATGGCAACTGGTACTAAACTTAGTAAATATGATGAGGGATCATATGTTGATCCAAATCTGTATAAAAAGTTGGTTGGAAGCCTTATGTATTTAACAACAATGAGACCTGATATTATGTTTTCTTAAGTTTAATTTCCAGATTCATGGAAACTCTGAAGAGTACTCATTGGCAAGAAGGAAAGAGGATCCTGAGATACATTGCTGGAACAACTGATTTTGCTATCCGATACACATCAAGCTTGAACTTTGAGCTGATCAGATATACTAATAGTGATTTTGCAGGTTCCATTGATGATAGGAAGAGCACATCTGGTTATGTGTTTAGTGTTGGATCTAGAGAAGTGGCATGGGCATCAAAGAAGCAACCCATAGAGACTTTATCTTCTGCTGAAGCATAATATGTTGCAATAGCTGCAGCTGAATGTCAAGTTATATGGATGAGAAGAGTCTTGAATGAATTATTGCATGAGCAGAATGGTGCAACTCAGATTGTCTGTGATAATAAATCTGTCATTGCACTGTCAAAGAATCACGTTTTTCACAAGCAGATTAAGCACATTGATACGAGGTATCATTTCATTCGAGAGCTGGTAAATGGTAAATAAATTTATGTTCATTTCTGCAGGTCTGAGGAACAATTTGCAGACATATTTACAAAGCCTTTGGGAAATGAAATGTTTAAAATTCATAGAGATAATATTGCGGTCTGTAAGCTGTAATGCATTGTTAACAACAATCCTATATTGCATGTTTCTGTTTGTTTTGTTTTGAAATGATTAAGAGGGAGTATGTTAGATTGTAATCATTTCACTGCCTGAATAACGACGCATCAGTGGTCGTCTTGACCCTTCAAGACTCGAGGATTAAGCAATGTTTTGCTGGTTTTCCCTAAGTAGCTCAATTGGTGGCCGCCTTAGTCTTCGAAGGCCACGAGATACCTTCATCGCCTTATTTAAATCTTTTCTAAAGATCGAAGGGGCAATTTTTTTTGTTATCTTATTAATTAAGGAATTTTTGTTAGTGTTTAAATACATGAAACGGATTGTAATCTGTAAGATCTTGAAAGCACATTTTGAATGAAAATTGCCATTTGGGTATTCGTAGGTGTTCTCTCTATTTATACTCTGTTTTTATTGAGTTCGTAAACTCATCTCATTCCTTGATCAGATTCACTATATTGTTTTCAATTTGAGTAAACGATGTAATTATTTGGTTCTTCCGATTGCGAACCCGGTCCCATATTGATTCGGAGCATAGTTGTTCATGGAGTTCTTTTGTTTTCAAAACTTCGAACCAGAAGTGCTCGGCCCATAGCCTGTTCGCGTTTTGCGATTCGGGAATATTTATTTTCTTTTGTTTTTGTGTTGGGTGTTTGTAAACGCCGCAACCCGAACTCCGATGGGCCTCCTTTTTTCACAATATTGTCATAACTTGTTTAAGGCTCCTAGAGTTCTCCCTAATATTTCCGTGAACATCTCTCTAGGGTGATTCACATAAGTGTTTGGGGGGACTCGTTGAACTCAGCATTATCCCATTGAGATTATCTCAATCTATCTAAGGTCAACCTGTATTGCTGTCGTGCTTGTATTTTGTTCGAGATCGTTTCATATAAGGTATATTGCCATAATGCATATCATACCATCGGTACTTTGCAACAATTGTACAATGTTTATATGAATGTGACATGTCTTGAGTAACGCAAACATACAAAATTTGTACTATTTTTTATGGATTGGAAATTCTGGTGTAGGTTTTGCTTTCTCTTCACGCAGGCAGACGCGCAATCAGAGATCTTACAGTAACTAATTCTGGTTGTTGTAAAATGTCCATTCTAATCACATTGTGTAAATAATGTTAATCTTGTTTTGAGGTTTAAGAACATATTTATTATGATAAGGTAATTTTATAAACTGTTCAACTTCGTAACTAATTCTGGTTGTTGTAAAATATCCATTCTAATTACATTGTGTAAATAATGTTAATCTTGTTTTGAGGTTTAAGAACATATATATTATGATAAGTTAACTTTATAAACTGTTCAACTTTTATACTTTATTGATGACTTCCTGACTATTTTATTTAGTGTCAAAACCTTTTCAAAGCACTCGTTGCATTCATCCTTTATTTTGCCATTGACAACCTGAAAAGCTTTCCTTGATATTCAGTGCAATGTAAGACGGATATGTGTTCTAAGATTAATCACAGCATATATAACCATATTAGCAAACATGGATATCAAAGTCTTTCCTTGTCTCATATACTGAATTAATACGATTCTTCACGCAGAATTGTCCAAGGTTTGCCACCAATCTTGTTTTTAATAAATGGGTACCGGCATCCCTATCAACGAATTGGTTGCAGTAATTTCCGTTGTAATTTGAAGAGGGTTCTTGGGACAGTTAAATGACCAACAAGGGAATCACTCTTCTTCCATGAGTGTAAAACTAGAACAAAATTCTGAAGAGAACGGGGTGTGGAAGGGTCCTTTGTTGAGAATCACGGACTGGAGAAGTCAAAGGTTAGGATTCTTAGAAGCAGAATCGTGATCTTGACTCTGTAATTTCATTAATAAGATTGTAATTGTCCAAAGCGTTGGTCTCGATAACTTCAAAGAAATTGCGTTCTGTATTTACTCTCATCTCTCTATTTTATTTCAAATGGCTTGTCTTTGTATGTGCTTCTCTGCTTCGGTTGTTAATTCTGTAGCAGGCAAATACCCTGCCCTGTTGGGAAACTCCCTACTTGTATTATGTGTGTTTATGTTTAAATTTTTAATTATTGAGTTATTGGTCATAAATTGGTAAAGTTTCTAGTCTTGACAAGGATTCTATTCCTAGGTTGTATGAGGTTGTTGGAATTAGTTGATTTGAGAGATTAGATTTGCTCAACTAATAGATCAAGGTAGTTGTCTATCTTGAGACATTCTTGATGTATTTATATATGTATTTTATTTTATTGTGAAATAGAAGAGAGAGTTTAGGGAAATTCTGAGTGTGTAATAATATTTGTCTACTCTATCTACCATTTTTCATCATGGTATCAGAGCAAGATTGAGCTTGACTCCCTCACTGAAGGCCTAGGTGAATGAAAGGGAAATGGAAACCTATGAAAATAGGAAGGTAGATTTCTTAAGTGAGAGTAGATAGTGTGAGTTGTTTGCTGTTGTGTTTGCAGTAATGTGTTGTTTGTCCATCCATTTGATGTGAGTAGAGGAAGGTCATGGAAGTGAGCAGCAAGAGAGTTGTTAGTCTGGAAGCTACTTTGCTTGAATTGTTGAGTAATCTTGAATTGTTGAGTAATTTGATCAGCGGAAAGGATCATTTAGTAAGAGGGTGTTGTTTATGATAAATTGTGAAGCAAGAAATGCAGAGAGAAATAATAGAGCAGAAATAGTATTCAATATATTGAGAATGTAAGGAGAAAGTACAATGAGAAGAGTTAATGAAGTAGTACCATGCAAAAGGAAAATAGCTGAGCTAAATAGGCTCAAGCAAATCAAGAAAAGAAAGTACAGCTGGCCAGGACAGTTAGCAGTGTACAGTCAACCTGTTGAGGTTACATTATATTTAACACTCCCTTTTAAACTCAACAGTTACAAACATCAGCACTGATTATGCCTAAGTGTTGTCTCTGAAAATCAAAAACAGATTTTCCCAGTGGCTTTGTAAAGATATCTGCGAGCTGATCTCGAGAACCACAGAATTGAAGTGCAATATCACCATTATTGACTAGCTCGCAGATGAAGTGAAAGCGAGTGTCAATGTCTTTGCTTTTCTTGTGAAACACATGTTTTTTGGATAGAGATATTGCTGAAGTATTGTCACAGAAAATAGGAGTTGCATCATTTTTTGTATGGGACATATCTTTCAATATTCTTCTCAGCCACACAACTTGACAAGAAGCTGAGGTAGCAGGAACATACTCTGCCTCTATAGAAGATATTGATACAATTGGTTGTTTCTTTGATGCCCATGAGATCAGGTTCGTGCCGAGGTGAAAAGCATGTCCTGAGGTGTTTTTCCTGTCATCTAGGTTGCTACAAAATCACTGTTTTTTAAACAGATAGTTGATTACTATCATATTTAGTGTACCATAAGCCAAAATTGAGAGTTCCTGCAATATATCTCAGAATTCGTTTCGCCATTTTCTAGTGAGAATCTTTGGGAGATTCCATGAATCTGGAAACAAGGTTGGCTGCATACATAATTTTAGGCCTAGTTGATGTAAGATACAACAAATTGCCTACTAAAATTTTGTACAGGGTAGGGTCCATTGTAGGGCCTTCATCTTTCTTGCTCAATTTTGTGCCTAGGGGTATAGGGGCTTCTGCTGGATTGCATTCTTCCATGCAGAATCTTTTGATGATGTTTGTTGCATACTTTTTCTGACAGACAAATTCATTTGGTTGATTGATCAACCTCAATCCCCAAAAAATATTTCATGATGACAAGATCTGTCATCTCAAACTCAGATTGCATGGCATGTTTAAAACTTGTTAACTCAAGATTTCCAGTATATATCATGTCATCAACATATAAACATACAATCAAAATTCTATCGTGCTAATCAGTTTTGGTGTAAAGAGTTGGCTCATTTTGACTTCTGTTGAAACCACTTTTGATCAGATAAGTGTCAATTCTATTGTACCAAGCTCTTGGAGCTTTCTTTAATCCATACAAGGCTTTCTTCAACCAATATACTTTGGCTAGCTACTCTTGGAATTCATATCCAGGTGGTTGATCGACATAAACTTCTTCTTCTAAGAAACCATTTAGGAAGGCCGACTTGACATCCATCTGGTATACTTGCCATTTATGTTGTGCTGCTATGGTTAATAGAGTTCTGACAGTGTCTAACCTTGCTACTGGAGAAAAAGTTTCACCATAGTCAGTACCAAGTTGGTGTGAGAATCCTTTGGCAACAAGTCTTGCCTTGTGTTTTTCGATCTGCCATTTTTCATTGAATTTAGTTTTGTAAACCCACTTGACACCAATAATTTTCTTGTGACCTAGCAAATTAAGAAGATCCCATGTCTTGTTCTTCTTAATGGATTCAATTTCTTGGTTCATGGCTTGAACCCAATGTGGCTCCTTAGCGTCTTATTTAAAAGAAGTAGGTTGACATGACATTAATGCAAAAAGATTGTGCTATTCAAAATCATCCAACTACTGATAGATTTCTCTCAAACTTCGAGTTCTCTGATTTTTAATTTCAGAGGATGAGTCTCTGCTTGAAGTTGAGTTATCCTGAGAATTTTCAGATTGTCCTTATACCCGCAATCTTGGAAGAACAGGTAGAGGTATTTGTTGTCCTGAATTTTCTATGTTTTCAGAACTTGGCAGCAATGGATTTTGACTGTCAAGTTGTTGATTTTCTGATTCCTTCCATAGTTTATTTTCCAGAAATTTTACATCTTTGTTGAGAATTAGTTTCTTGGAGATTGGGTTGTAAAGCCTGTAAGCTTTAGATGTTTCACTATATTCAGTAAAGATACATTTCTCACTTCTATCATCTAGTTTCTTCCTTAACTTGGAAGGTATGTGAGCGTATGTTATACATCCGAATGTCCTTAGATGTGCAACATTTAAATTTGTCCCACTCCATGCTTCTTGAGGGACTTTCATATTTAGAATTGTAGTTGGAGATCTATTCAAGAGATAAACTGAGCATGCTACTGCTTCAGCCCAAAAAATATTTGACAAACATTTCTCTTTGAGAAGTGTTCTTGCCATATTCATTATTGTCTGATTTTTCCTTTCAACCACTCCATTTTGTTGTGGAGTATACCTGGCTATTGTTTGCATGATAATGCCTTGTGATTTGCAGAAATTTGCAAATTCATTGGAGTTGTATTCTCCTCCTCCATCAAAACTGAGTGCTTTTATATATTTGCCACTCTGTTTTTCAGCTTCTTCTTTGAATTCGTTGAATTTTGCAAAAGTTTGAGACTTGTGTCTGAGAAAATAGATCCAGATTTTCCTACTAAAATCATCAATAAACGTTAGAAAGTAAAATATAGCACCTATTGACTCTGTTTGCATTGGTCCACATAGGTCAGTGTGAACTAGTTCGAGATGTTGTTTGGCTTGATTAGATGGATGTGGAAAACTAGTTCTCTTATGTTTTCCCAGTATATAAGACTCACATGAGGAATTTTGTTCTTTGAAGATGGGAAGACCTTTGACCATGGAGTGCTTCTGAAGAAGACTTAGACTCTTAAAGGGTAGATATCCAAATCTTGTATGCCAAACCATTGTTTCATTCAAGGTGGATGGACTTTGTGCATATGGTTGAATCAATTTTGCAGTTCTGAGTGTAAGGGGAAACATCCTATTGTGAGTCATGTGGATTTCAGAAATCATTTTTCTGCTTGGGATTTTGTCATATATCTTGCAAGATGCTCCCTTAAAGAGTACCTTATAGCCATGTTCAATGAGTTGTCCTACACTTAGCAGATTATGTTTTAGATCTAGAACATGATAGACATTGTTTATGTCTTTCTTTTCATTTTGTTTAGTAAGAATAGGTACAGTTCCTTTGCCTTGAACTTTGACTAAGGAATCATTTCCAAGTGTAATATCAGATGAGATTGAAGACTCAATGCATGAAAGTAAATCTTTGTTACCTATCATGTGATTGCTACATCCACTGTCCAGCAACCAGAGATCTTTATATTGATCTTCAGTCTTGTGGCATGAGAGAAACATACCTTTTAAGGTTTCTCCCGAATGATTTGACACATGTTCTCTTCCTGAGAGATGATCTGTCTGCCCCTTCTAGCATTCAGATTCATAGTGCCCATATTTTTTGCAGTAATAGCATTGTATGCTTGATTTGTCATTTGATCTTCTCCCTCTGCCTCTTTGAGGCTGAAAGTTCTGATTCTGGTGTTGTTGTCTGTGACCTTGGAAATTTTGATGCTGGCTCTATTATCTGTTACCTCCATTCGAGTGTTGGTCACTTGTAGTACTCCCTCGTCCTTGGTGACCTCTGCCTCTTCCTATGCCTCTCCCTCTGCTGAAGGAGAATTGAGTTTTGAAGGCATTGGCGATTGACTCATCTGTGAGATGGAGTCTGGTCTCATGTGTCACCAGGGAACTAGTCAGTTCATCTGTTGAAAAACATGACAGATCCTTGGATTCAAGGATTGTTGTAACAACCATTTCGAATTTCTTTGGTAAACTTATGAGGAATTTCTCAACAATGCGTTGATCAGTGATGGCTTCACCAATCAATCTGATCTGGTTCACGATTCCCATGACTCTGGTCATGAACTGATCCACATTTCCAAACTCTGTCATTCTTAAAGTCTCGAATTGTGTCCTCAAGGTATGCAGTTTGACTATTTTGACCCTGTCATTGCCTCGGTAGGCTGATTTAAGGATGTCCCAAGCCTGTTTTGAAGTACTAGCGCCTGTGATTTTTGAGAAAATCGAATCATCCACAGAATTTTGAATCTAGAATTTATCTTTATTTTCTTTGTTCCTATGAGTTGCCTGAGCAATTCTCTGTTGGTTTGTCATGGTGGTAAGGTCTACTGGATCTGGTTCCACATATCCAAGATCCACTAGATCCCAACAATCTTGTGCTTGCAAGAAGGATTTCATTCGAAGCAACCAGAACTCATAGTTCTTCCCAAGAAGAATAAGACCCTAAATTGGTCCTAAATTGCTAGACGTTGCCATATTTTAAAGAATTTAATAAAACTGAAAAAAAATTGTTAGAAAATTTTGTATTTACCTGTTTCCCGTGTGTAAAACCAGGTTTTCTAATTTCTTGCAGGGACTTTAGAACTCTACGATTCAAGATTTCACGAGTTTCGACTTCGCAAGTTTTGGATTCGTGATTCTGTCTTCGGGACTTCGTTATACAAGTCCTCCAAACTCTTGTCTCTCCAACTTTCGATCGCTGAAACGCCGAAGAGAGCTTAACGGCCTTGGATTGGCCCTTAGTATCGATTCAATGTGACCACGCACCTAAATGTTAAAGAATAACTGCTTTTTGTGATTCTGAGAATAGTGATGCCTTCGTCGGTGCTCTATCCCTCAATTTGCTGAAATATGAAATATCCCGGTGCTTACTCAGATGGATTTTCAAGATTTCGCGTTTCATGACTTCCTGTTTTCTGATGTCAAGAGTCCTTGACCCTTCGTCCTTCCGATCTCTGAAATGTTGATTTGCCAAAATGGCTTTAACAAAAATTAGCCCCAAATCTATGCCTTTGGTCCATGTGACCGCTGCTCATAAGACCACAGTCTTGTTTCGGGGTTTCGTGACTCAAGCGCTCGATCTCCTGTCCTCTTGGCCCCCGAAATACTGATACGCGGAATGCCGAAATGGAAAACTGTCCTTCTCCTTTTGGAAAATCTCCCAAAATCCTGAATTGTTGCCACGCGTCTCCTCAAGATGGACGGTCCTCCTACGTTTCATGATTTTATGACTTACGACCCTCGGTGACACAGATCCTCTGTCAACTTGAAACCCCGATAGCCGAAATACCGACGGTTTCCTCAATCTCCACCACGTGTCCCAACGAATGGACGGTTGTGATCCTTTTGTGATTTCAGGACTTTCGTTGTGGATTGTCCCGACCTTCGTCAATAACACCTCCGATATCCTGAACTCCAAAATGCCGAAATTTTGATGGTGTTTGGATCTGCTACCACATGTCCTCCTTGATGAATGGTTGAGATGATTTTGGGATTTCGCGTATCGGGGTTTGGAGTGCAGTCTCCTTTGCTCGTCCAACTCTTGATTCTCGATTTTGCGATAGTATCAAATCGGCAACTCACGATCTTTCTCGATCCAAAGGTCCAGAATGACTCAGGATTTCGCAATTCGTGAATTCTCATGGAAGTCTTCTGACCTTTACACCCTGCGAGTCAGCGAAATGCCGAGATGTCGCCACATGTCCTCCTTGATGGATGATATAGATGATTTCAGGATTTCATGACTTCCCAAGTCGAAATTTCTCCTGTGCGCTCCAGAGGACTAATCCTCGTGCATTTTCTCATGGATCTGATGACTGTCGGTCCTTTGCGTGAAATCTAACAACTGAGATTCTTTCACCTTTTCTGCACTTTGCTCGTCACTTTTGAACTGGATTTTCGCCTCCAATCTCTTCGCAGGATGGATCTTATGGCTGCGATTTCTCATTCTTGGCTCCTTTGACATGTTCTTTGCCGCCTTTGTAAGGATTTTCTCCTGCGGAAGAAAAATTCGTGAATCTTTCAAAGACTTGAAAGAATTTCACGAGTTCTTTGAAGCTTACTGTTCTCTGCTGCAATCTTTGACGGAGAAGAGATATTTCCCGAAATTCTTTAAACGATTCTGCCTCCTACAACTATCTCTCACCAATTTGAATGAATTTATTTAAATTTTTCAAATGTTCTTGACTCCTACAACTCTTCTTCATGAATCTTTGATGAACATGAAACTGCTCATGATTCTTTAGAGATTCTCCTTCTGTAGTCTCTGCTTTCTCTATCTTTTGAGTGTATAGCACTCTGCTTCCCCGCGTGAGTTTCCTACGAGGATCTTTTGAGCGAAATGCGGACAACGACTTTCTCTCCAGTCTTTGTGAAGTGGCTCGCATCATGTGCTCTTGTTCACAATGTAAGCTATGCATTGTTTGAGGATCAGGTTGCTCTCCAGTCTGTGTGAAGAGGCTTACTACTGAAGCTCTGATACCATGATAAATTGTGAAGCAAGAAATGCAGAGAGAAACAATAGAGCAAAAATAGTATTTAGTATATTGAGAACGTAAGGAGAAAGTACAATGAGAAGAGTTAATGAAGTACTACAATGCAAAAGGAAAATAGCTGAGCTAAATAGGCTCAAGCAAATCAAGAAAAGAAAGTACAGCTGGCCAGGATAGCTGGCAGTGTACAGTCAGCCTGTTGAGGTTACATTATATTTAACAGTTTAGGAGAAGAACCTCCTGCAGTGTTTTCCATTGTAAAGGAGCTTCCTAGTTGAGAAGGTCATCCTGGATATTGAAGGCTACAGTCAAAATATGGAATATTACATCGATGCAATGTTGGATTCATGTCATCGCTGCCTGGAATTAAACCTATGGAGGACTCCAAGAATCATATACCAGAGTACCCACAGGGATTTTTGGCTCTAGAGGTTCGAATTTGAGTTGATGCCGTGAGTTTTTTTTTTTTTTGTAACACATTGTTGTTGTTTAATGGAAAAATCAACCCAGGATAGCAATGGAAGGGTTGTCGATGACACAATGAAGAGAGTGCACATTTACTGCTGGAGGAGAGAATTTTTGGTTCACTGATGTGTGATTTAATACTAATTCCATGAGCCTGGCTACATCTTCTTTGACGGAACAGTAAGGTAGAGGTGCAAAAGGAATCGTGTGAATGTCAAAGGGACCGGATTTGAGTGAAAAATGAGAAGATCGCTAAGAGAGGCTATGAAATTGCAGTGATATGGCCACACGGTATATCAAGTATTGCAGAGGGTGTTAATGTCACTAGATCATAGTCATATAGCCAAAGAGATTGCACAGATAATGACCATGAGACCATGGTGTTGGGCCACAACATTGTAGAGGAGGCAATCAGATCATTAGCAGGTAAACCAAATGGTGGGGAAGCCAGTGGATGGGCAGAAGGTCGTAGTTGGAAAGTACCTTGCTGGAGCACCGACGTAAGACATCACCGGCAACAAGAAGGATATATGTCGGTTGTAATGCTGATAATCTTTCACCATGGTAATGGTAATTTTTTTTTTTTTGGGGGTGATGCATGGTTAGAAGTGAGTGACCTAGAAATTGCAAGATGAAGTATGTAAACTTGAGTAAAGAAGGAGTTAACGTTTTTGGAATCATAAACCTTTTTTGGAATTTGTAGTTGTTTTGTTAGAATTGGTTACTAACACAAACACAGGGAAATCCAAGACTATGAATTGACAACTTGACATTGAAGGAGAGGTCAAAGATGCACATGAAGACTCCAAACATGTGAACAAAATACAAAAAAGAAAGATTATGTTAACTTGTGCTGATTTGATGAATTGAATGTAAGGTTGACATGGATACGTCCCGTATGCAGACTAAGTTCCTATGTATCTCGGGAGATGGATGTACATCTATAGGATGGCCAGTTGTTGAGTCTTTATATTGATGGTACCAATGTCAAAGATTAACAACTTGATAGGACTGAAAACTTGATAGTGATGGAGAGGTCAAAGATGTAGATAGGAATGACAACTTGATAGGATTGACAAATCGATAGGAGTGACAACTTGATAGTGAAGGA
>SNQJ01S0024698.1:11751-28634 GCA_010110895.2 Picea sitchensis | reverse complement strand
TGGTTAGAAGTGAGTGACCTAGCAATTGCAAGATGAAGTATGTAAACTTGAGTAAAGAAGGAGTTAACGTTTTTGGAATCATAAACCTTTTTTGGAATTTGTAGTTGTTTTGTTAGAATTGGTTACTAACACAAACACAGGGAAATCCAAGACTATGAATTGACAACTTGACATTGAAGGAGAGGTCAAATATGCACATGAAGACTCCAAACATGTGAACAAACTACAAAAAAGAAAGATTATGTTAACTTGTGCTGATTTGATGAATTGAATGTAAGGTTGACATGGATACGTCCCGTATGCAGACTAAGTTCCTATGTATCTCGGGAGATGGATTTACATCTATAGGATGGCCAGTTGTTGAGTCTTTATATTGATGGTACCAATGTCAAAGATTAACAACTTGATAGGACTGAAAACTTGATAGTGATGGAGAGGTCAAAGATGTAGATAGGAATGACAACTTGATAGGATTGACAAATCGATAGGAGTGACAACTTGATAGTGAAGGAGAGATCAAAGATGCAGATGAAGAATCTAGACATGTGAACAACTCTAGAAAAGGAAGATTATGTTAACTCTTGATAATGATTCTGAAATCCTCATTAACCTTATTTTGTGATTTATAACCACTCCTAAGTTTGCTTGGTAAATTTGTATGGTAGTTGGAAGGAATCTTTTCTACATGTTACCTTTAGTTTTGTCTTGATGTAAATTGTTTGATGAATTGAATGTAAGGTTGACACATGTTATAGCAAATTTTTCCACACTACATGCATCTTGCTTGGATGGTCTTCTATTTCCCTTTGTAGACCTCATTTCCCATCACTCTCGAGCTAAAAATTCATATTTTCATACATGTACACAACCTCTTATTTATGCAACGTGCATATGTACACAGACTACTCCATTACAACCCACGTACATCGGGTTTGGCACTCAAAAAATAAAAATTGTGTCAGGTTTCCATGACATCTCATGAGATCCATGATCCTTGACCTTCCTTATGTTGGAAACGCTCTGACTCGACCCTTCAATTCCATTCGGAGGCTATAAATTGAGCCATATACAATCCTTGAGAAAAGACAATCCATCATTGAGAGCAAAGACACTCTGGAGAAATTTCACCTCAAATGAGTCTGCATCCCTTTTTCCTTGAAAGTATGAACTTCTTGTGTTCATCCCCCAAGCTCTTCCTATCTTGTGATGGAGAACCTCATTGACTCCTAGATGTGAGCTTGCCTTTGTGGATGATTGAAGTGGTGGAGGCTCAGCTGGAGGGACTTAGTTTCATGGTTCTGATATGTGTCGTTACAAAAGTTTTCCACCTATGTACTTCTTCTCATTTCATTAATAGAAATATTATTTTCTCGTCCAATTGATATCTTGCAAATATATAAATTTCTTTCCATGGGAGTATTTCTTATGTATGTTAATGAATTATGATGATTTATATGATAACATTATATATCCTTACCACATTCTTGTGTATCTTGTTTGTTGAAGACAAGTTGCAGGTGTAAAACTTTGGGTTGCGTGCTCAACGGTGGTGTTCTTCAGACTTCTAGACAAGGTCAAGCTAAATAATTATTTAATTGTTCTTCGGAGTAAAGGCTTGCATGAAAATTGCTAAATAATTCAAGTGGGACTATTCTTGCCCCTTGGAAGGATTAACACTTGGATTTTGAAGGTAGGTTTCAAATAGAGTTAACTTCACCATGCATACATAGTTTCTAGTGTCACTGATCCAGGTGGATATTGGTGGCCACAAACCTAATCCAACTCGCTCCTCTTGACAATTTTTAGTTCAACACATTCTTTTGTACTTATTTGTAATTGTGGGTTCTACACTTCTAGGGATGTATGAAGCCCTACGCATATTCCATGTGGATATTGGTGGCCTCCCACCTAATCCAACTAGTTTATTTTGGAAGTTTTCATGTTAGCACATGTGTTTTTACTTCCAGGGTCGTTTTAGGGCCCTAAACAAATTTTTTTTGGCTTGGCACAGTCAAATTATAAACAAATTCAGAGTTTGACGACATAATGTGCAGTTCTCAAAAAAAAAATTCCAACGGACTATCACGCGCCTAAAATAGAGGTTGTATGAAAACTTTACGACCCCGGGAAGTTGAGGTACCAACTTACCTAGTGGGGCCCACATAACTTTTGGTGTTTGATTTCCTATGGTTAGGTTTTTGGATTTCTAGGGTTTTGGAATTCATGAGTAATGTTAAAAGGTCCTCTAGAGATTCATTGTAATCATTCTACTCAGACATATTCATGTAGAAGCCACATCTCTTCTCGGAGATAGCTACCACCATTCGAGCAATTTTTTTTCAGTTCTGCAGTTTTACAGTTTCATCCTATTTCATTTATTCAATATAATTTATTGTTCACTGGATATCTATTGTTGTTCTTTGTATCTCTGTGTTATTTTATTCATTCTCTTAGTCAGTTAGTTCTACTCATAAATCCATATCAGTGGTATCATAGTAGTTTTCTCTTCATTTATTTTTCTTCATGCATGTCTTCGACAAGATCTGGGTACAAGAAGTTGGGACTTGAACCAATCGAGCCTTTGAAAGATCGATCGCACTGAGCCCAACAAAAACCCATGGGGGATGAAAATAAATATGATGGAGCAGGAGATCCTTTTAAAGTGTTCCTCGAGGAAGCCCTTGCACGAAAAATGAATGAAATTATGGACAACTTTGCATAGATCATTCAGAGGTTGTCCGTAGGAGAAGCATCTTCATAAAGTGGCCACGCAACCCCCTTCAAGGTATAGGAAATTTTTTATATTCCATTATTTGAAGGATTGATAGATGCGGAAGTTGTAGATAAATGGTTGAATCTGCTTAAAGGATATTTTTCGGTCCACAATTTTTTCGATAGGGAAAAAATTACTTTTGCACTCCTCAAGGTATTCCCCCATGTTAAGGACTGGTGGGATACTTACTCTGAGAAAAGGGCCATATAGGAATCTGCAATATTTGTGGTTTCCCCCACTTGGGATTCCTTTAGGGATGCCATTAAAGAATAGTACTACCATGTTGGAAGCTACAAGGACCAATACACAAGATGGATCACCCTACGTCAGAAAAGGGACGAGACAATACCATATTTCACCAATTTTTGTTATACCCTGCGCACCAAACTGTGTAGAAAAGACTCTAAGGGACATATGGTGCTCAAATACCATGGTTTTTTCATAGATACATTAAAAAATAACTAGATTTTCTGGACATCACATCATTGGGTACGACTTATATATATGTTGTCAAGATCGAGGAGAAATTTAAGCAGAAGGGGCAAGAGTTTGGATCTATAAACTCCTCAGAACCGAAGCAGGGAAAATTCAACCCCAAGCCACACAACAAGGGATATATAAAATATATCCACTCTCAAGACATCTTGTCCAAGACACAACATAAGAGGGTTAATGAGAAGTTGAAGAAGGACACATGAAAATGGTGTGAATACCATAAAATCCCTTGGCACAAAACCNCCAAGCCACACAACAAGGGATATATAAAATATATCCACTCTCAAGACATCTTGTCCAAGACACAACATAAGAGGGTTAATGAGAAGTTGAAGAAGGACACATGAAAATGGTGTGAATACCATAAAATCCCTTGGCACAAAACCGAAGAATGTCGCTCCAAGAAGTCATTTATGGCCGAGTTGAAATCTTCCGACTCAGAGGTTGATTTTGAATTCGAATCAAATCCAGAAGGAGGGAATAAGATTATCGATGTTGAACCCAATGCCACTGTCACTACCACCAAATTTCATCCAAGTGAACCAGAAGAATCGAAGGAAGGGGAATGCCTCTTTCACTGATAGATGTGGGTAAAGGGGGATCCACCTCATTTCATTATCGATAGAGGCAGTCATAAGAACCTGATCTGATCATAGGTATTCAAGTGGTTGGACCTTCCGATGACACCACATGCACATCCCTATACCATCAGCTAGCTTCACCAAGGAAGAGATATTTGTGTCATCCAACAATGTCTTCTTCCCTACGACATCAAGCCTTTGAAGGACGATGTATTGTGTGATATTTCTCCCCTTGAATTTTTTGATGTTCTTTTAGGACATCCATATTTGTGGAAGCGACATGTTGTGTATGAGTCTAGACCTCATAGTGTTATTATTAATTTGGGTAGACAGTTTTACAGGATACTAGAGGTAGCGCCTCCTACCACTATTTCTCTCTGCTAAGGAATGCAGTAAGTTCATTTCACAGATTGGGAAGTTCGTTTTCTTTATGATCTGGGCTCACAGTAAGAAGAAGGTCACCGCCACATCCGTGGCCTCTACACAAAGCCTCTCTTTGTCGCATAATAAAGTGGATGGGATCATGGAAGAGTAAATAGACATCTTCTCCTCACCGACCAAGGTACCGATGCATTTCCAAGTCAGGAATCCAATTGATCTAACCCCCGGTGCACCTATGCCTAATGGACCAGTCTATCATCGCTCATTGATGGAAAATGATGAAATCGAGCGTCAGATCCAAGAGCTTCTTCAAAAGGGGCACATCCTACCTAGATCCTCCCCTTATGAAAGACTGATTATACTGGTGCAAAAGAAATATGGGAACTGGCAACTCTGCATTGATTATAGAGAATTAAACAAAAACACAGTAAGGAACTGGTACCCAATTCCCAGAATTGATGACCTTCTTTACCAATTGAAGGGGGAAAAGTTCTTCAGCAAGATTGGCCTAAAGTTTGTCTACCACTAGGTTCCAATCAAACCAACTAATGTATGGAAGATATCTTTCAAATCTAAAGAATGTCTCTTCGAATGTTTGGTCATGCCCTTTGTTTTAACAAATGCACCAACCAATTTCATGAGGTTGATGGATATTGTATTGATAACCTTCACCAACTCTTTTGTGGTGGTATATTTGGATGACATCCTAATGCTCAGTACAACTTGGGAGGATCACATGTAGCATATTCAGTAGGTTTTGAGCACTATACGATGACACAAGTTATATGCCAACTTGAAAAAATGCTCCTTTGGCATGAACAGGGTCCAATACTTTGGCTACATTGTTGATGAGCGTGGGGTACATGTTGATCCAGCTAACATCGAAGTCATCCATGACTAGCCAATGCCGACCACACTAACCGAGATTCAGAGCTTCTTGGGACTAGCCAACTTCTACCAAGGGTTCATGTTGGGATTCTCTCATATTTCTTGGGCCCTTAGCCAAGTGACCAAGGGCGATGGAAAGGAAAATTTCACATGGGGGAAGGAACAACAACAAGGATTTTATAATCTGAAGCATCGCTTGTGCTTAGCTCCAGTACTCTCCTTACCTAATATACAACAACCGTTCGAGATTGAGACTAATGCATTTGACTATGTTGTAGGTGCATTTCTCACTTAGCACAGTCATCCGATAGCATACCATAGTGAGACACTCTCAGATAGTGTTCAAAGATACCCCACCTATGATAAGGAAATATGTTCCATTGTACAAGCCTATCGTCAATGGAAACATTACATTCTGGGAAAGAAGACTATCATCCACACTGATCACAAGCCTCTGCAGTTCATACAGAAAAAAGAAAAGTTGCAGAACGACCGCCATCGGAGGTGGTCCACCTACCTGCAACAGTCCCATTTCAACATCAAGTATAATATAGGAAGCACATATAGTGTGGTTGACTGCCTTAGTTGACCTCCTATGGCTTCACTCACCACCGTACTCCATTCCTATGTACATGAAGCATCCGAGTGGCCCCAACTTTATCAACAACATCTGAACTTCACCACCACCTATCATCTCTTAGCTACATGCACAAATGTCACCAATTTTCACATTTAGGACATAATGTTATGCCATCTCGGACATCTCTGTGTTCCTGCAAGCGAGCGTGAAAATATGATTTGGGAGGATCACTATAGTTGGATGGCAGGACATTTTGGTGTGGATAAAACTGTGGTTGTTCTACATAAAAATGTTTATCAGCGAAAAATTCGAGAGGACGACATCAAGTATATCAGATCTTGCATTCCATGTGCCATTGCCAAGCCAACCATAAAAAATCAAGGCTTATACACTCCTCTTCCTACTCTTGAGAGGACTTGGGAATCCATCTCGATGGATTACATGTCTGGCCTTCCATCCACCAAGAAAGGAAATGACTGTCTATTTGTGGTAGTTGATCAGTTTTCGAAGATGTCCATCCTCATAGCCTGGAAGAAGAGCATCACAATGGTAGATACTACAAAGATTTTCCTTGAACATGTGTGGGTCCATTTTGGGATACCACAGACCATCATCTATGATCAGGACAACAAATTCCTCAACACATTTTGGTCGAGTCTCTAGTCACTATTGAACACCAAGCTCACTAAATCCAYTKCTTTCCACCCCAAACCGACGACCAAATAGAGGTTGTCAATCAGATTATTGTGCACATCCTGTGCATGTACAACTTTATGAATCCACATACATGGGATGAGAGTCTTCCTTATGTTCAACACAGCTACAACAGGGCTCTCCATAGCTCCACTACCCATAGCCCATTTTAGGTGGGGTTGGGATTCCAACCCTTGGGTCCCATTGATGTTGCACTACCTCTTGAAACAACATAGGAAGAATCTTCCCATGTTTAGTATAAGGCCGACAAAGCCACCATATTCATTGAGTAGATTCAACACATCCTCCAACAAGTCCATGAGATTTTGTAGAAAGCCAATGCTGAGTACAAGCAGTGCCATGATCAACATAGGGTACATCACCAATTTCAGGTGGGAGACAAGGTTTGGTTACATTTTCAGAAAGACTAGCTTACAATGCCCCATCGGATTCTCTTCCCACTGTGCTATGGGCCTTACACTATCATCAAGAATGTGGGTAGAAATGATTTTGAGCTCAACGCTCCACCATTCCTTAGCTTGCACCTAGTGTTCAATGTGGACCTCCTTCGACCATATTTTTCACCACTATTGGACACCTCAGAGATCGTAGAACAACTGACACTATCATAAATCAACCTTGACTACATGGAACATGCATCCATTGATGAGATAGTGGACATAGAGGTTAAGGGAACTCGTCAGCAGAGGATCCAAATTTATTGGGTTGTCAAGGGAGGGAAGCTCCTACACCAAGGAAAGTGGCTCACTGGGGGCCAAATTCAACAGAAGTTTCCTCACCTGATGGGGAAACTCAACCCAATGGAGACCATTTCTTCCCAAGGAGGGAGTATTGATCCAGGAGGATATTGGTGGCCACCCACCTATTGCAACTGGATCCTCTTGACAGTTTTTAGTTCAACACATTCTTTTGTACTTATTTGTAATTGTGGGTTCTACACTTCCAGGGTTGTGTGAATCCCTACACATCTTCTAGGTGGAGACTGGTAGCCACCCACCTAATCCAACTGCCTTATTTTGGAAGTTTTTATGACAACACATCTTTATGTACTTTGAGGGTCATTTTGGGGCCCTAAACAACGTTTTTTTGGCTTTCCATAGTCAAATTATAAACATAGTCAAAGTTTGACAACATAATGTGTAGTTCTCGAAAATACATTTCCAATGGGCTATCACGCGCCTAAAATGGAGGTTGTATGAAAAACTTACCACCATGGGAAGTTGAGGTACCAACTTACCCAGCAGGGCCCACATAACTTTTGGTGTTTCACCTCCTAGGGTTAGGTTTTTTGGCATTCACGAGTAATGTTAAAATGGCCTCTTGAGCCTCATTGTAATCATTGTGCTTAGACGGATGTGTGTAGCAGCCACATCTCTTCTTAGAGATAGCTACCACCATTCGAGCAAGCTGTTTTCAGTTTTGCAGTTTTATAGTTTCACCCTATTTCATTTATTCAATAGAAGTTATTGTTCACTGATATCTGTTGTTGTTCTCCGTATCTCCATGTCATTGTATTCAATCTATTAGTCAATTTGTTCCGCTCATAAATCCGAATCAGTCACAATTTTTAGAGTGTTTATTTTTCAATCCTCTATGTAGTGGCATAGTTGATTTTCAGTTTTGATGTAGGAGCATCGCCAATGTCAAGCGAGCGTGGGGCAAGCGCCAACACATTTTAGACACATGATAAATTATTTAAAAACTTTTGAAGATAAATCCGCCAAACGTAAATGTGATAGTTAAGGAGAGGCGTACTTATATATTGTAAAGGACCTTGAGCGATCCACTCTCGTCCATAGTAGGTAGAAGGCATTTATGTTAGTAGGTATCTTTAAATTCTAAAAGTTGACAGTTTTAGGAGTGGAGGGAAAACGGATATAGACACCCTCATTGTGTAATTGTAACATAGAAGGAGGATGCCAATTGAGAGAAAAGTAGTGAACAACATTACCAAGAGGAAGAAAAGAGAGCATACAGAGATGGAACAGAGAAAAAAAAACACCCATGTACAGAGATTAAGTTAATAGAAGAAGTCTTAATTCAGATTCATGGTGTTGTAGTTGTTTCTTGTATGTGTATGTTGAATGGTATGTTCATAATTTTACTCTTTCCATTATACATTTTCTTTCTATGATGTGTATGGATGATTTCTTGTTAAATGTTTGAAGTCTGAGAGAGAAAGAGTTAGGAAATGAGTTTCAATTGTTTCTCTATCTGAGCGAGGGTTCCTGCAAGGAGTGCAGTTGAATTGTCTGCAAGGAGTGCATTGACAAAATAAGGGTTCAGAGGTTTGTCTCTGAAATCTCAGATAGATTAGATTTTGTTCTCATTCCCTCAAAGGTGCAGTTAGGCACAGGAGTCGTGCAATGTGTGCACAGACCAAGCTTGAATCCAGGGTTTGAAACCTGAGAAGCTATTGAAGGATTTGTCGTTACAAGGAGTGCGCAGAGTTAAAGGTGTTAAACACTGAAGTGATTGAGGGTTGCCACAAGGAATGCGTGCAAGAGGTTCTCGAAAGGCTGGAAGTCGTGGAAGACCCCCCCAAAGGATTTGAACCTGCTAAGTCGTTGAAGGGAAGAGACGAACAATCAAATTTCTTTTTAGAGGATTAGCAAAATCCCGCCAGCTATCCAATCTAATAGAGAAGCAAGGAGGTTACAACTGTTTCTAGAGTTTCAAGCTCAGGAGATCGTGAGTCGTTGGATCCTCACCTAGTTACCCATCAGCCGTAGGATCTGACTGGAGTTGCACAAGGGTTAAACTCTCGCAGACAGAGTGAAGGTCCCGAAATGCGTCAGGATATTGAAACTTCGAAACTCAAGACTTCGAGAGTCTAGAGGATAGGAGATCGGGTCACTTCATAGTGGAAACCCCAATCTTGATCTGGACCGTCCATCTGTTGGGACACATGGCAGAGATCAAGCACCCGTCGGTATTTCGGCTACCAGGGTTTTAAGTTGACAGAGAAACTACAACATCGGGGAATCGCAAGTCACAAAATCCCGAGACTGAATTAGGATCGTCCGTTAGTTGAGACAAGTGGCGATAATCAAGAGCTCGTCGGCATTTCACATGTCGGATTTTCGGGGTTCGGGAGGAAAGGAGGACATCGACATTTGACTTCGTGAAATTGTGAATGATCAAGGACCATTCATCAGTTGGAACATGTGGTGGAGATCGGAAGCCATCGACATTTCAGGATTCAGCGTTTCGCGAATTCAGAAGACAGGAAGCACACACATTTCGGAACCGCGAAGTCCGAAACCCCGATAAGGTGGAAAGCTTTGGTGTGGGGCCGGCTGACATCATTTCAGCATATAGGAGTTTGGGAATCAGAACTTCGGGAGTTCTGAGGGAAAGAACCCATAAGCATTTTAGTTCCTGAAACTGTGAAGTGACAAGGACCGTCCATATCTAGGGGACGCATGGCAACAATCTAGGTCTTCGAAGGGAAATCCCGAAAGGGAGACCATTTCGGGAAATCGGGATTCGGAGGATCGGGAATCCTGAGGACAAAGGAGTCCATGCGTTTTGGCATTCGAAATCCCGAAATCGCGAAAGACTTAGGACTATGATCATATGGAATAGTGGTCACGTGGACCAAAAAGTAGCCATGGAGACTAACCGTTGTTGAAGCCGTTTTGGCATTTCGGGATATCGGAGATCGGGGAATTGAGAAGGCTGAGGTGATAGCAGGGATCGCGAATCCCTGAAACCCAAAATTTCGGTTGGGAAGAGATCAGGTATGCACAGAAGTTGTGACAGGGGGAAAGATAAGGACCTGTGAATTGGGTTTTTAACAAAGATTCTAGTGAGGAATCGAAAGAGCCACTTCAGTTTGAAGGTGAAGTTAGAACGATCCGTTAAGACCGGGAGGTCAGCGCAGAAGCTTTGCCGAGGCAAAAGGTGACGTCTGCATCAAGTTTATTTTGTATTTTGATGTAGTGAAACTTGATATTTTTAAATAGATAAGTAGGTATCATCCTCATTTTCTCCGCATTCAAGTGGCATAACTTCATCATATAGAATTTTTTTTCAACATCCTTTCTTTTCTTTTAATTTAGCTATTTTTTCATAATATATGGAATGGCAAGGTTATCTTGGCTAATTCTACTTTATGTTTTCTAATTTTGTAAAATTCCTACTCATGAGGTTTCATTGACCATCACAAACTATTATTCCTTGAAATCATGGGTGGAGGGCATAATTAGGACTAAAATTCAATATCAAATCACTCTTCGGATAGATTCCACACCACTAGAAATTAAGAAATCAGAAAAATGACTAAATCGTAATGATGTTGCAAGAGGCCTTATTGGCAATTCAATCTCCAAAGACCTAAAATTCCATATTTATTCCCATAACACACCACAAGAATCATTGTTAATGTTTGAGAAAATATTTGGGAAAACAAATTTGATTCATGCTCACCATATGGAAGTCATCTCATTACTCCTTATCCATTAGAGTTTACACAAATTGAACCCTTCTTCACAAAATTGAAGCTCTTAATACTTCAACTCTTTGATTGTCATATCACTAAGCATATGATCATTGAAACATGCTATCCTTTCTAAGTTCAATGATCTTTTTGATATATTTTTCTTTACATTTTGTACCACTAGAGATGCAATAGGAGAAACTTATAAAATTCTTTCTTTTGAGCTTTTTTGTGAACAAGTAGCACATGAGCAAGAAAATATCTTACATATGGGTGTGCTTTATACATGTTCTAAGAAGAGAGCCTAGTTTTCTCACAACAAAAATGGCTCCAAACCCTCCAAGACGTAATTCAAAAGAGTCAAACAATCAACGAATGCCAAGTCACGTATAGTGACACCTCCTCCAAAGTCTCATAAGGGAGCCTCGTCAAAGGAGAATAAGTTGATTATGTCTTGTTCCTTTTGTGCAAACCATGGACATCTTGATATGCATCATTGGAGGAAGATGTTAACATTGGAAATGGCCATGATGAAACATAATTTTAGTTAGATTTTTTTGTCCTCTTTTACTTCTTCGAAAGAGGACAAAAAATCTAAGTAAATAGCTTCTAGACATGTTGATGATTCGTCAAGGTTGTACAAATCTAATAGCTTTGAAATAAACTGAGAACCTCTTCTATTTTAACATATTTGAGCTAAATGCACTGCATCTGAATCAGAGCATCTTCGCCGGATTAAATCAGAGCATCTTCCCGGGAAGAATATAAGGCAATCTTGCCTCTTTATCCTGTACCGTACATTTCAGGATAAGACCGGTCATTGCAGGGTGCCGACATTTCTGTAAAGAAGATCATGAGGTCGTGATTTTATTTCAGGTGGTAAAGAAGATCATGAGGTCCTGATTTTATTTCAGGTGCATGCATTTTCCGCGGATAAATTCTCACGAAGCAAAGTCGAATATGCCCGACATGACCCTGACCTAGAGAACCTTCTTTCAACTTCAGTTCGATTCCTTAGTCTGCATTTACGATTATAAAACCAGTGTCTACTGTCGATATTGGTCATTCCATTAATTGTAATCGTAGTAGAGGGATGAATAGAATAAGCTGCGAAGACACCACAAAGTCAGATATTGTCATAACTTGTTTAACGCTCCTGGAATTCTCCCAAACACTTCGGTGAACAGCTCTCTAGGGTAATTCCCAGAAGTGTTTGGGGGGACTCTGGGAATCGTTGAACTCAGCATTAGCCCATTCAGCTGATTTCGTTTTGTGGCTGCGATAGCAACATAAATTGTATATTGTCATAAATTTGTTTAACTCTCCTGGAGTTCTCCCCAACACTTCAGCGAACAGCTCTCTAGGGTAATTCCCAGACGTGTTTGGGTGGACTCTGGGAATCGTTGAACTCAGCTCATCTCAGCCTGTTAATATTGCTGTCGTGTCCGTATTTTGTTCGAGGTCGTTTCATACAATATGTCGATTGTCATACTGCATATTATCCGATCGGTATAATGTTTATATGAATGTGACATGTGTTGAGTAACGCAAACGTACAAAATTTGTACTATTTTTGACGGATTGAAAATTCTGGTATAGGTTTTGCTTTTTCTTCACGCAGGCAGAGGCGAAATTACAGGCCTTACCGTAACTAATTGTGACAGATGTAAAAAGTCAGTTCGAATTACTTTGTTTAAACAATCTTAATCTTGTTTTGAGGTTTAAGAACCAATTTATTATAATAAGGTAACTTTATAAACTGTTCAACTTTTATTCTGTATTGATGACTTCATGTCTATTTTATGTAGTGTTAAAACCTAGCACTTGATGCATTCAGCCTTTATTTTTATTTTGCCATCCTTTTTTCATAGGTGTTAAACCACGATCTTGAGGATACAAGTTTCGAACTCGTGACCTCTGTGTAAACACGTCTTACCATCTGTGGTATCCCGTAGAGCTTGCCATTAAAAAACTGAAAAGCTTTCCTTGATCTAAGATCAATCACTCCGTATATAACCATAGTAGCAAACATCGATATCAAAGTCTCTCCTTGTCTCGTATACTGAATTAATATGATTCTTCGGGCAAATACCCTGTAATTCTTCAGGCAAATACCCTGTAATACTGAATTAATGTGATTCTTCATGGTAGTTCTGTAGAAGGCAAATACCCTACCCTGCATTAAGTGGTATCTGTGCCTAGTTTGTGTTCCTGCGAGAGACGGTATAAGGACCGTGTTCCTGCGATTGGTGTTTTCCTTGAATGGTCGTTGTTGTTTTGCTGAACACAGAATTGTGTTGGAAATTGATGGAAATTACCATAGAGATTTGTATCGTTATGATGATGAGGGCCGAGAGAGACAAGAAATAATTGAGATCTTTGAAAGCAAAGTCTTAGAGTAGACACCTCACAAGAAGAGATCCAGAGAAGATAGATGTCTTAGAAGAGGCTAATCAGAGAAGAAAGAGAATTTGGATAGGAAAGATAAAGATGAAATAGAGGATATCTCTACAGAGAAGACAGAGCAGATTCGATTAGGTTAAAGAGATAGAAGAAAATAATCATAGTCCTAAAGAGAAATTTAGCAGTGGTTGAAAAAGTGGTAACTTTGGGTGTTGAAGATCCTGTGGAAGAGCGTTTGGCAGAAGAAGAGTTTGTGATGATTGAGTAGCTTGTAGCCGAATGTTTCCCTACAAAGACAAGAAAGTACAAGTGGAGTGATTGAAGAAATACAATTATATTACATAATAATATTGTGATTTCATATATAGAAGAAAACATGAGCTTGAAAGTCTTGAGGCTTTTGATAATACTGGAACCGAAGACGACTATGGAAAAATTGGAATGATATATGTAGTGGAAGATGACATAAGAGAAGCTGTCGTAGAAAATGAATTCGAAGGTTATGTAGATGTTGATGAGAAGACGATTCTGTTCCAGAATGCAATTTAATTGTAAAAGTTGATTAAACAAAAGTTGAAGTCCACAGAAAAATGGTAGAACACCATTTGCAGCATTGGATAGAAGAAAATATCAGAGGTGTGGTTGTTATATGTGAAAACGAAATTGTTAAAGTGATTGCGATTGTAATGCAAGATTGTTCGAATATAAATTCATAGAACAAATAGAGGCGCTGACATTAGTGTTAAGAAGGATAACGAGTGTTAAGAAAGAACACCAGGATTTTGAGTGCAGGATTTTGAGGATTTCGAGTCGATATCGTTAAAAATATATAAGTGAAAGGACATATAGTTAAACAGGACCGTGGCCTAGTACCGTAGCCACGAATGTATAGAAGGCAATGAGGAATTGGAGAAGAATGACCTGAAAGAATTAAAGATCAACGGTTGATAATTTGTCCACACATGCTCAGATTTGAAGACTCTACATAGAATGTACACTCTGTAAATTGCATGAACTTAACTGCTGAAATGGTAAATTGCACCAACGATTGCAGTTTGTCAATTATGAATTAATTATATGACAAAATAGTGTGATGAATGTTATTTGTGAAGTACAGCTGGTAAGTAGGTGGAAATAGAGGGTAGTAAATAAGAACTTGGTTGTGATAGTAAATAAGAACTTGGTTGTGATAGATCTTGGGCAGCTGAAGCAAAACATATTATAAAACTAGAGCATAAACTAGTAAGATCAAATATGCATTAAATCAAGAACAACAAACTCACAATTGACATAATGATTTATGTGGAAACTCAATGAGGGAATAATCAGTATTCTTTTATTAAAGGGAGAACTATAATATCCAACACAGGCATACAACTATCCTCTACTCTCATACACACAACACCTTAGTATTGCGTCATGCTCTCACACACTCACTACACATTGCACTCACACCTCTATGGGTATGCTCATATATATAACATCTATCACTCAGTTATAGAAACTAATCATGAATAGATCACATAATTACACGAGAAGTTCATAAATAGATTGCATGCATGCGCAGCATGCACGTGCATGTGCATATGAACGCATGAGGAAATTAGTTGGCATGTTTCCAACAATCTCCACCTTGACAACAATCTACCTGATATATCATGCCCTTAATTAATTCATCACMTTTTCTGCAAGCCATGMGAAGCCAAACACCATCACCTATCTAATAAACCGATGCACTCGTCCAAATCTCATGAATCATAACGATAGACCAAATCACTGCAACCATGTAGGTGATACTTGTGGTTCTCTTTTTGAAGCACCCATTTCCATGCTCTTCACCTGGTTTTGCTATGTGTCTATTGACAACACCAACTGCACGTGAAATGTTGACCATTTCTCCATCGCAATCATCAAACTTCCTACTAKCATATAATACTCGAGACATACAACCCTTTTCTTCTTCATCAATTAGGACATAAACCTGAAGAGAACTTACAATGGAAAGACAAAGAGATTTTACCAATTTAACATTATTAATACTAAATTTCCAGAGTATCTTCRCCACATACTTTTGTTTTGATAACCAAACTTAACATATTTCCTCTCTATGTGTAATTCCATGCCCAAGATTTGTTTTGTTGCTCCCAAATCCTTCATAACAAATGTTCTAACCAATTGAGCCAACCTGTTGATCTCAACCATGCTTGTGCTTGCAACAAGCATAACATATAATGCAAAGATAATGAATACACCATAAACACAATGGTTATACTCACTTCCTATAAAATTTGGCTCACCATGAAGGAATCAAACATCTTGTACAATTTTCCTAGCATGCTTCAGGCCATACAATGATTTTTGAGTTTGCAAGCAAATCTTCTGTTGTCATTCTGAACTAATTGTTCCAGTTGTTCCATATACATCCCCTTATGCAATAAAAATCCATGTAAAACAATTTTAACATCTAGTTGTACTATCACAACCAGTGCTAATACAACATGAATAGAAACAAGATTTTAACAATTGGTGAGAAATTCCATGGAAATCAATACCTTCCAAATACCTTTCTGCTACCAGTCATGCTTTGAACCTTTCATATTTTACTATGTTTGATTTTATAAAAGGAGATACATCAAACATTGCATCTATGTCCATGATGATTCTGTGGGTAGTAGGATCCCATAGTCTGCACCCCTTAACATCATCACCATATCAAAGATATACCTATTTGATCTAGGTCCTACTTAGAAAGCTAATAAAAAACCATAAGTATCACAACCGAATAATTTCACATTTGAGTAAATACGAGATGACTTGTTCATACCTCTTCCTGAATCTTCTTGTCTTTTGCAACCGATGGTGACTGAGTTACTAGATAGCACAACCGCTTCTGTCCACAACTATTGTTGCAACTTGGCATTACTGAACATACCTATTCGATCCCAACTTCCTTGCAATACTTTCCAAGTTCCATGGATATGAATTACCTTCATCATATATTCTCAAACATTTGATTGACCTGCCAACACATCAACCTTTCTACAGACCCACCTTTTTAAACTAAACACATTGTTGCACCTCGAACTTTGCATTCGAACAACTTTGACCAAATCTAGCCAAACCGACCAAGTAAGCCTTCACCACTTACCTCTAGGCCCATTTACAATGGAGTTCACCAATCATTTTACATGCTTCATTACATGCAATCCATGGACACAATACCAGGGGATACCTAAAACACATGGAACTAAAAAGCCACCTGCTTTGACCTAAAAAAAAAATTAATTCATTAACTCTTTCACCAAGTCAAGGTTAATCCAACATACATGCACCCACACATATTCAATCTACCTAAATCTATGCCTAGACTTTTCATAGGTGACCTGATAAACCAAGGGTACGCATGCCTATCTAGGTCTTATAGACATATGCCCATTTAGATGCAATCAATAATTTCTACAACTCCAAAGTAAATACATTTTTATTTCTTTCACGGTGACTCAACCATCACCGCTCTTGTTGTTTCCTTGTTGTTCGAACAGATCCCGCATCTTGATATTCCATATCTCAAAGCTATTCTTATCGTCGAATTTTTCCACCTCAAACTTAGAATTCTACACTCTCCAT
>SNQJ01S0024697.1:59382-112101 GCA_010110895.2 Picea sitchensis | reverse complement strand
AACTTTTAAATCTTCCAACCTATTCCAAAAGTTGAACCAAACACTCTTCTAACTTGTCCATGTTCATGCTAAAAAGGGTTAGGGACAAGGGACAACATTCATTAACTCACATATTACAGTTAATTTCTTCCGACTATCCCTCAACATTCCTAAACTTGGCAGTAACATTCTCATACAACCTTGCCCTAGAAACCTCAACTCTAAAGGAACTTTTAACTCTTCCAACCTATTCCAAAGGTTTTTCTTGAGCGCCGTGTCAAAAGATTTTTTAAGTCAACGAAACAACAAAGGAGATTGGTTTTATTTTTATGAAAATCATCCACAATGATCCTAAGGGTATGAAGGTGGTCCATGGTTAAATGATAGATCCTAAACCAGATTGTTCTTTATCTCTTTTACCGTGGATTTATTCTAATTTCTTCTTTTCTAAAATAATTCCATACACTTTAGATAAAATAGAGCTAATCATAATGGTCCAATAGTTAGAGGGATTTTTTTTATTCCCAATTTTAAGAATAGGTATAATAAGGATTTGTCTAGTCCAGCTTTTAGGGAAGCCCTGCTTAACTCCATCTTAACTTAGAATATATCATGGATGAGAAGGATCAAGTCCCTCTAGGTGAAAAAAAATTTAGATTGAAAAAACTTGAGTAAAGTTTTGCACCTCAAAGAATTTGATCTCTATGTCTTTGTTTCCCTTTCACATTCTCTTTTGTCTCTTATTTTTTTAATTTTATTATATCCTTTTAATTATTTGTTTTTCATTTATCTATTTTCTTAGATATTTATTTTTAATTTTTATTTTTATTGACATTTTCATTATCTCTTATAGATTACATTTCCCTCTTCTTATTATATCTATCGCTAAGTGGCATGGTATATAGTAATGGATATGCAGTCAATGGATATTAATGGATATTAATCCCTAAGTTGACAAAAATTTTATGACCTTTTCCTAGGGTGAAACATTACAACCCCATTTTTTATTTTTATTTTTAAATTATTTGAAAACATTTTTTGAACATTTGATTGGTTAATGAAATGAGCACATTATTGTAGGGATGGCGACATGCAATAAATTTAAATGTAAGATCATAAATGTAAAGGCAAATTAAAAAAGATAAAGGACGACGCATTCCTCAGTAACATTAGTAGAGGCAGTTCAATGTTGCAGTCTGACAATACAAGTCGATGCATTGCAACCGAGGTGTGAGGTGTCTATTGTGCCCAAGGAAGCTAAGGGAAGCTTGCATGCAAGYCCTGRCATGCTGCATAGGCKCATARCCCACCTCTCCACCTCCCACTGATTGSTTCTCCAAAGGCTTCGGATTTTGTCTTGCAAGTTTTGGATTGGAATCGACTGAGAACAATTTTTCTTTGCTTCTCTTGCACTCTTCAGAATCTGTCGCCCGGGGTCAATTTCACCAGATGCACCAAGGTTTCAGAGCCAAAACAAAATGCACTCAGTCCGGCCATGCTCCTTATCGTTGTTTTCGTTCCCTTCTTCAATGTCCGCCAATTTGGCTGCTTCATACTCAAATACGTCGTCCATATTTCAAAGGATTTTGATGATTTCTGTCAAGAAGACATGCATTCRTCAGAGTGTTACATATCTTCTGTAGAGGACTCGACTGATAGATCGTTCGGGTAATGRCAACATCATCTTCAATTGTTAAAAGTTTCTGGTTGTTTCCAAMAGAATTTATGGGAACCGATTGGATATGAAGCAATTTGTGTGTGTTTGCAGCGGTGGTCGATGTTTCCTCAGCAAGGAGGACTAAGAGCTGGAGGAGGGGTGGTGTCCGCGCCTGGAGGAGGTGTTAAGCAGGAGCAGTAGGGAGACCACCCTGCAAGGACATCCGCCAGACAACTTGATTTCACCTCCACCTCCATGTATGGAGATTCCTCCACTTTTTCAGATACAGCCCTGTGTACATCTCAATAGTCTTCTATCTAAGTTTTGTATACTATTACGCATGTGTATTTTTTTTTAATTTGGGGGTTGAGAGGGTTTCATAGCCTCTTTTTTTTCAAATAAATTTATGGGATTCTATGATTCCATCAGTGTCTTTGGACATTGGATGGACTTATTATAATTTGTGAGTAGTATTTATTTGAAGGACATTCTAAAATTTCTTGGCATTGAGTTGTTCAATGCTATTCAACCATGATGCAAGTTCTATGTGTTGTTTGTTGGTATTACTAGCACAACCTCTAAGTCAAGGCTGGTAAACGCCGAAGGCTTATGGCTGTTAAACTTTCGGCGAAAATCCATGCATTCACGCATGTAAAAACACATTCACGCCAAGCCCACGAAATTGGTAGCCGTGAACACTGAATAAAAACACATTCACGCATTCACGCCAAGCCCACGAAATTGGTAGCCGTGATGACTGAATAATAACGCATGTAAAAAACGCATTCACACATGTATAAATGCATTCACTCGCTCCTTTTTTTTTATGTGCACTCACAATTGTTTCATATTTTCCATGGAAATCGTGCCAACACTTCAAACGCGCGCGTAGGGGAGATTGGAGGTTGAAACGCTTCGCTTCACATCCACGCAGCCATAAACATCCGCACTGGTAAAAAAATGACTGCGCTTAAAACTTTTTAATTGGCATCCAACTCCCACGCGGCCATAACAATAATTTAGTAAATCGTGACCATAAAAAAATGACTGCGCTTAACGCGGCCATAACAATAATTTAGTAAATCGTGGCCAACTTAACATATTATCTCTTAATCATTGAAAGTGGCAATCTGGTGGTGAGCAAGTAAATTTTTAATTTTATTTAGTAAATGTGAAAAAGTAATCACATAAACTTACGTCTTTATAAATGAGCTGAAGTTAATTTATCAAAATCTCATCCATTGATTAAAGAGGACGACGAAGAATATGCCAGCATCTTCAATTTCCAACCCTAAAATTGAAATTTATGATTAAAAGATCATTAATTATACCCATTATCAATAGGTGTACGCTTTTCGGCGTAAAAATGTATGTGAATTGTGCACATAATTCAACCATGGCTAGGATTCAATACATGGTGGGGAGAACATGACAAGTAGCAGAATGCGGTTTGAGCATGTAAATCTCTCTGTGTAAGGTATATTTCATTGAATTTATGGATTATGCTATTTATTTAACCCATGTAAATTTTCATTTTCAAGGTTTTCATTGATTGTTTGACCTCGAGATACCCGTAGATAAGCCGATTGGTTGTCAGGTAGAGAAACAGATGTTGTTGGGGCTATTTTGAGTTAAGTAGTTTGTAGAGATAGAAAGGAGGTCATGGGCATTTACGAGAGGAGGAGGTCATGGGAGTTTCAGGTGGAAAATCTCCACTTGGATGATCAAGTCATTTACATGCACGCAAAGCTCCACTTGGATGATGCTCCTTTTCAATTGTAGTAATTTTTCGTTCACTTCTTTGAATATTAGTTTAGCCTGTCTTTAACCCAATTTGGGAAGCTAACCAAATTTGCAGATTTGCATAAACCGGCAGCTATGCATTCTCATTCATGTTTTTTCATTTAGCCATTGTGAATTACTGCATAGAGGCAAGTATATGCTCCCATACAACCTTGTTATTATATAGTGTTTTTTTTCTTCCAATTTATTATTTTATCATTATTATTATTTTTAATTACTTTTTTTTCTTTTACCCTCTTTTTATCATTACATAGTTTTTTTTTTCTTCTAATTTATTATTTTATCATTATTATATTTATTTTCAATTAACCTTTTTTTCCTTTTCCTTCTCTTATGATGTTTTGTTTTTACAATCACTTTCGAGTATGACAATAAGTGAAATTTGTCTTCTTAGTTTTTTAACTAACATTTTTCAAGAGCGAATTCTTATAGGAAAAACCATGATACAATGTCCTAATTTATATATCTAATTAAGAGATCCAAAAGCATGATGCACTCAATGTGTTAAATATAAAATAAACATTTAAAAATTATTTAATCTTTTGCATTGGGAGTGCACTATTTATTTCACCACAAATTTGGCCTCTTCTTCCTAAACTACGACTTTCCTTCTCTTTATTGGAATCCATGAGTTAATCAAATTTTTAATTATAAATTTTAATTTTATGGTCAAGAATTAAAGATGCTGGTATATTCTTCATCGTATTATTAATCAGTGGATGAGATTTTGATAAAATAACTTCCTCACATTTACATACGTTTCTGTATTTACTTTTTTACATTTACTTAAATATAATTAAAAATTTACCCGTTGAACACCAAATTGCCACGTTAACTGATTAGCTATTGATTATGCTTAACAGAAAAATCATATGTTCGCTACCATTTAACTAGAATGGCAGGTGTCCAGGAAGTGAAAGGATGACGCCTTATGGAAGGATGGCCCATTCACTTCCTCTACCCACTACTCCGTTCACGTGATATTGGATCTCTGTGAACCCGACAGTACTAAAATATGTATTCAAATATCATAAGCATGGAATTGGTTGTCACATTGTGCATGGGCAACGAATCCTCGCCTGCTGTGGTGAAGCATACAGTTGCAAATCAGCCTGCTGTGGTGAGCCATGCAGTTGCAAACCAGAAAAGTATGGGGCGTCGCTCCTCCGTCTAGATATTCATGGAAGCCTGGGTTACACAGTGGTATAACAACGGTTATTGCTTTGCGGCAGTTGTCTAAGATGTCCCAGGTATGCCAGCCGTTATTCATATCTCACTTTAGCTTTTAGGTGGTAACTATTTGACAATGAACTATGCGAGTGATTGTGCAGAAAATCGTGTTGCAAACACAACTAAATTGTGAAAAATTAAAACGGACGGCGATGAAGATGGTTGCAGGGGTTGAAGGTAAAATCCTTGTTAATTAATTGTGTGTGCTTCACTGAGGTAGACCGGCTTTCAGAGCTGCAATAAATTGTACTAAGTTTTTGCAGGTCTGTGAACCAGGTGTTCTCTCTATAGATGCAGATACGGTTGATTTTGCGATGACCGAACGTTCAATGGAAGCTGAGAAAATGAATAACTGGAATAGCGATTTTAGACAAGATGACAAACTATTAATCTCGATTGAACACTCCAACTCACTCGTCCCAGTATTTGAAAATATCAACTAAATCCTCAACGAGCGAGACAAACTTTCTGTAATAAGTTTCCACATAATGGATAAATTCAAGCATTGGATTCCATTAAGGTTTGCAGTAACTTTTTTTGGTCTTCTATTTTATTTCTTAATCATTTGTCTTTTAAATTTATGCGAAATGTAGAGAGGTCTAATTTTCCTGCTATAAAAATTTTGCAGACAGAAGAAATTAATTGACTATTTCATTTTCCCTTTCTAGGTTTGAACCCATCATTCTATCTGCATCATCACTGCATTTTCCACGAAGATAAGCTAAAATTAAGAAAAATGATTATTAACTTTCCAAGCAAATGGATCGCCCAACTGCTGTAAGGATCTGGATACTGGAAGGGCCATGGGGACCTTTACAACCGAATCTCTCCCCATGCATCTTCCAGGAAAGAATTATTAGACATGAAGCCAAGCCAATGAAATTTCGCAGAAGATTCTAAACATGGACAGGCAGAAGACGCCGATGAATTGCCAGGCAACTGGAAAGAAGGCTCTTATAATATCACTTAACCCAAACTCAATATCAATATATATAGTAACTAGCATAGCCACAAATTCATGGTTGGTGAAGGTCAAAGCTTTAGGTTGGCCTAGAAAATGAAACTCTAATCACACATAAGTGGCAATCAGCTAGTCATAATAAATTTTAAATATGATTAAGTAAAAGTGAAAAAATAAATATGTAAACTGATGTCTTTATAATACTGAGGAAGTTAGTGGTTGAAATCACAACCATTAATTTATTAGGACTATTAAGAATATTTCATCAATATTAAATATTGTCCATACAAAACTGATTAAGCACTAAAAACCTATTAATTAAGTAATTACATAAGATGTGCTGAAAATAAGAGAATTTGAAATATTTTGGCTTGAGTATTTTTTAAAAGAGTTACAGTGTTGTAATACCATGCTTTCACGCGATAACTCTGATAAGGTTTTCGCTCTCAGGCGGTAAAACCCTAGAGGAGATGGCGACAACCTCCTCCGCACCCCTGCGCACCTCTTCGCGAGAGCTCGGCCCTCACCCGAACTCTCCCTCCAATCGCTCCTCTGTTCGACGCCCTGGCGACCCATCTAGTTGCCCATCTAGAGCTCCTCCCTCCTCTGTTCAGCCGTCTCCAACAGTAGAGACAGGCACGTTCGTTGTGGCTCCCTTGCTACCCTCTCCATCCTCCCTCAAAGACGCGGTCTGTCAAGGCCGCTCTTATAGTTTTTCTCTTGTGGTCCGTGAAGCTCCAGATCCAGTGATCCCTGTACCTCAGGAAGTGGTGGTTCGTGAAGGTTTCTTTAGATCTAATGCTTTGTTTTGCAGGTTCAATGGCCTCTGGCCTCGCCTGGTGGATCTGCATTCCTAGATTGCTTCAGAATGGACTCCTCTCCTCGAAGACGAAGCTCATGTTCGCCCTTGTGTAAAAGGTTTCTTCGTAGTGATTTTTGCCTCTGCTAAGGATAGAGATTTGATCTACAGTTCTGGGCCTTGGTTCTGGGGCAGGTCGGGTCTGTCTGTGCAGCTCTGGACCCCTTCTTTCGACCCCTCCTTAGCTTCCATCCCTTCGGCCCCCGTGTGGGTAAGGCTCCCCAGTCTGCCTATTCATTTTTGGGGCGATTCTTCTCTTAGCCATATTGGAAATGCTCTTGGCAAATTTCATAGTAGCAGTCCGAAAACTAAATGTGGATTCACTACGTATGCACGGATCTGTGTAGAGATGGATTTCAGTAAAGGATTCCCAACGCGAATCACTCTTCAAGGGATTAATTATTCTTGGACACAGAAGATCGACTATGAGAATCTTCATTTTAGGTGCAGAAGTTGTTTTGAAACAGGGCACTTAGCCAACAACTATCAGAAACTCCCTGAGAAAAACATAAACCCAAAGAATCAACGCAAACCCACATGGTGGGTAGGATCTCTTCCTGAGCATCAAAGCATAGAACCGGCTAATGACACCTCAAGCGAAGAGGATACAGAGATTGTACCACAGAAAACAGAACAAAAGAGCAAGAGCCTCCTTCCCCTAAAAATCCCAAGGGGAAGGCCCATGCAGAAATTGACCCAACCATAATGCCAGGCATATCTCAGCCCGAACACCAGATCTCAGGCTGAGCCGACTTAGCAGATGAAGAAGGCCCCGACTTAACTGATGAAGAAGACCCTCCTCGACTGAAGGAAAACCAATCTCATCAAAGCAAAGAATGGCAGACCGTGTCAGAAAGGAAAAAAAAATATTTCAAATCAGAAAAGATGTAATGACCCGCAGTCGAATCGGGTCACTGGAATAGTATGGTTTTCCAATCTTATAAGTTATTTCTATTTTAGTTCAATTAAGTTTACCCCTCTGAATTACCAGGAAGCTTTCAGATGTAACGAACGCAGTGATTTCCCCACTGTTTTTTGATATAAAACTCTAACCGTTTCTATAAAAAAAAATATTGTGCTTTCACGCCCACGTTTGCTAGGAAAATAAGTTTTATCTTGAATTTAGAGTAAAGGATTGAAAGCCCAATGGACGTGGCTATATTACCTTTCGCCTTCTTTGTAATCATATTTTGTTTTAAAAGAAACGCTTTGATTGATATTTGTATATGTAACGAATTATGAGCTTTATTCCCCCATTAAAAAATCTATATAAAATAAAAAAATTAATTATTTTTAAGGTTTTTATAAAAAGAAATGGTTTTAAGAAGATTCATAAAATATTTATGTTTTGTATGTATAAAAGGTGATTAAAATTTACCCAATTAGTCTTATGAACATATATGATGGTTAATTTTCAGTTCATCTCATGAGACAAAGCTATTTTAGCCTATTATGAACATGGATGCATACTTCTCAAAGGAATAAGTAGGGTTTATTTATATAAGCAGTGATTTTAGTCCATGTTTTTTGTTTTTGCACAATAATAACAAAGTTTATTAATAAAATAAATTAGTTTTGTAAATTAATATATTAATAAAATCTATTAATAAAATAAATTTAAAATTTTTTAAGATTTTAAGGTTAGTGTTTTTAATAATATATTATTAATAAAATTAGGATTAATGTATGTATTATTAATATATTAATTATTTGTAAAATTAAGATTACTATTATTAATATTAAATTATTATCGTAAAAACTAATTAATATTATATTATATTATTAATATTAGTGAATAATTTAATATCAATTATTAACTTTATGAATAGTTATTAATAATTAATTATAATTAATATATTTATTGTTAATATAAACAAATACTTGTTATTAGTGAATAGTAATAATAGCTAATCATAATATTAATAATATTTTATTAATTGGTTTCTTGATAACTTAGTTATTAATAATATTATTTATAAAGTTTTATTACATAATACATTAATAATTATTAATTAAAAATAATTATTATATTATTAATTATTATTAATATACATAATTAATCTTTACAATGGGTACTTTAGGTATGTAACACACATACTCTTTATATACTAATTATTAATCAATATTAATAATCAAAGATGTCACCAATAATGTATTCATAATATATTGAAGTAAATGGTTATTAGGATTAGTGTTAGGGTTATTAATATTAGTGTTACTTTCAGATTAGGGTTATGGTTATTCTTATTAAAATTATGGCTATGGTTATTCTTATTAAGATGATTTGAATTCAATTTAAATAATAATAATAAATGGAAACCTTATAGAAAAGAGAGAAAAAAAAAAGTAGATATCTCTAAATATTTAAAAATAAATGAAAGTGATTTTGATTACAAATTCATAGTAGTCTACTTTTTATTTTTGGAAGATTATATATATGAAAAATATTTGAAAATAAATGGAATATTTTAACCATTTCATATTTTTATAAAAAAAAATATCTTTGATAATGAGAGTTTTTTTTTATTGATAATGAATGCTCTTTTTTTAATTGATGTGGGCATAAGTTTGAGATAGTGTAAGAAATTTAATGTTTCTTGTATTCTTCTTCAATATCTTTCTAAGAACCAAAAACAATATTATATATTTAAATCTATTTTTTATAAAATTATTAAATATCAATTTTTCTTATATTAAAAGAAAATATAATAAACTTGAAATTTGGTGCATAAAGTTCATTTAGGATAAGTCAATTACTACATAAATTTAATTGGATATTAAAATTGTTTGACATAATTTCAAATTAAATATATCTATAAGATATATATTACTACATACATTTTTATATAATTGGATCTTGAAAATGTTGATATAATTTATTAAATTTCAAATTTTATTATGTTAAAAGAAAATATAATTAACTTGAAATTGGTTGAATAAAATTCACTTAAGATAAGTCAAACATAGCTTTGTCATCGCAAAATGATGAAAATATTCCCGTCATCGCAATGTTATGCAAATATCATGTCGTCATAAGGTGGAAAACAATGTCTCATCATCGTTATGTGATGAACATAGCCCCGTCGTCACAATAAATGTCCTCTTGTCACAATATGATGAACATACGACATTCATGTTCATCACATAGCCATATGACATATGATGTACATATAATATTTATGTTCATAACATAACCACTTTTTACTTAAATTTCATGACGTGACAATGTGATGAACATAGCCCCATCATCGCATTATGCCTATCATCGTCAATATGTGACAAACATTATCGTATTGTTGTAATGTTATGAAATATCCCCGTCTTTGCAATGTGATGAAAACATCCATTCATCATAATGTGATGCAAATATCCTACCCTCCCAATGTGACGAATATAGGCCTGTCATCACAATGTGACGAACATAACCATATTGTCACAATGTGACAAACCTAGCCTTATACATTGAACATACGATGTGACAAACATAACCATATTGTCGCAATGTGACGAACCTAGCCTTATACGTTGAACATACAATGTGATGAACATAACCATATTGTCGCAATGTGACGAACATAAATGTGGTTGTCCATAACAATATTTTTCACAATGTGACGAGCATGTCTTGTCATAACCATATTGTTGCAATTTGAAGAATATAACCATATTGTCGCAATGTGACGAACATGAATGGCCATAACCATATTGTCGCAATGTGACGGACATAACCTTGTCATCACAATGTGATGAAAATAACCATATTGTTGTAATGTGATGGATAAAACCTTGTCATCCTAATGTAATGAACATATCCTCACCGTCCGTGACAAAAATATCCCATCCTCATAATATGAAAAAACAACATACAAACCTAGCCTTATACGCTGAACATATGATGTGACGAACATAACCATATTGTCGTAATGTGACGAACATAAATATGGTTGACCTTGATTGACGATGACGATGGTTAAAAATGGTTGAACATGGTTGGCCATAACCATATTGTCACAATGTGACGAACACAACGATATTTTCGCAATGTGAAGAACATGAGTGGCCATAACAATATTTTTCACAATGTGACAAGCATTTGTTGTCATAACCATTTTGTCGCAATTTGAAGAATATAACCATATTGTCGCAATGAGATGAACATGACTGGCTATAACCATATTGTCGCAATGTGTCGAAAATAACCTTGTCATCACAATGTGATGAAAGTAACGATATTGTTGCAATGTGATGAACATAACCTTTTCATCCTAATGTAATGAACATATCCTCGCAGTCTGTGACACAAATGTCCTATCGTCATAATGTGAAAAAACTACATACGAACATATCCTTATACTTTGAACATACGATGTGACAAACATAACCATATTGTCGCAATGTGACGAACATAAATATGGTTGACCTTGATTGACCATGACCATGGTTAACTATGGTTTACCATGGTTGACAATGGTTGAACATGCTTGGCCATAACCATATGGTCACAATGTGACGAACACAACGATATTGTCGCAATGTGAAGAACATGAGTGGCCATAACAATATTTTTCTCAATGTGACGAGCATGTCTTTTGATAACCATTTTTTCGCAATTTGATGAATATAGCCATATTGTCGCAATGTGATGAACATGACTAGCCATAACCATATTGTCGCAATGTGATGAAAATAACCTCGTCATCACAATGTGATGAAAATAACCATATTGTTGCAATGTGTTGAAAAAAACCTTGTCGTCCTAATGTGATGAACATATCCTCACCATCTGTGACACAAATATCCTATCATCATAATGTGAAAAACAATGTCTTGTCATCACTCTGTGATGAACATTGCCCCATTGTCGAAATAAATATCCTGTCATCGCTATGTAATGAACATATGACATTTGTTTTCATCACATATGCATTAGACATATGATGAACATACGACATTTATGTTCATCACACTGCCACTTTTTACTTAAATGACATGTCATTGTAATGTGATGAACATAAACTCCTCTTCACAATATCCCCGTCATCCTCAATATGTGACAAACAATATATTGTCGTCGCAATGTGATGAATGTTGCCCCATCATTGCAATGTGATGCAAATATCGTGTCATCATATTGTGATGCAAATATCTTGTCTTCGTAATCTGCCGAACTTATCCCCTCCCTTGCAATGTCACAAAAATAACCATATCATCACGATATGACGAACATATCCTCGCCATCCCAATATCACAATGTCATTCGTAATCTTGGTCAACTATTGTCATGGGCAGCCATGGTCACCTATGGTTAACAACTGTCAAACTTGGTTAACCATTATCAACCATAGTCAACCACACTCAACCACGGTCATGGTCAACGAAGGTCAACATTAGTGAAGGTCATCCATATTGAACATCAAGCATAGCGAAGGTCTTCGAAAGTTAACCACATTGAAGGTTTATGGAAGTTAACCATGGCCATGGTCAACCATAATTAACCATGTCAACCATAGTGAACCTTTCCTTCCCCAAGTCCACAAATTTCTACCAAATTTAGCCATGATCATGGGCAACCATAGTCAAGCATGGTCATTGTAAATTAATGTATTATTTTCATCACATAGCCATTCGACATACGATGAACATACGACATTTATGTTCATCACATTGCCAATCTTTACTTAAATTCCCTGTCATTGCAATGTGATGAACCTAAAACCCTTGTCCCAATATCCCCATCGCCGTCAACATGTGAGAAAAAATATATTTTCGTTGCAATGTGATGAACATAGCCCCATCATTGCAATATGATGCAAATATCCTCTCATCATATTGTGATGTAAATATCTTCTTGTCCCAATCTGGCAAACATAGTCTCGTCATCAGAATGTCATCAACATAGCTTCATTGTCACAATGTTACGTGAATATCATGTCGTCATAATGTGACAAACACTTCTAAATTTCACTATCTCAATGTCATTCATAGTCTTGATCAACTATGGTCATGAATAACCATGATCGTTTCTCAACAACCACGGTCAAACATGGTTAACCATTGTCAACCATGATCAACCAGAGTCACAACCATGATCATCGTCAATCAAGTTCAACCATTATTAAGTTCATAGTAAACATCAACCATAGTGAAGGTCAATCAAGTTCAACCATAATTAAGTTCATGCTTTTGAGGTCTCTCATGAAAACTATAAGTCTGGCATTCGTACTAGTACTGTGATTCGTCTATGTAACTAACAGAAGCAATCCCTCATGTCCCACGGATTTTAACTACGTCCATGGGATTCCACTTTCTGCCAGTCCGATAATCATTATGACCAATGCTGCGATGTAATGTGGAGCTTATCTGGAATCGGCCTAGCGCAGCACTTCCAAGACTCCTCCATGTTCGGGTTTCCCGACTATGCCTCCGCCACTGCCTGCATGAATGAATTCCAGGAACAGCTTTCTTCAATGCCCACAGTTGCCCTTTCCCCGACCTTGGCCTCCCGCTGTCTGAACACAACCGCGTTTGTTTCAAACCGTACTTTTTGCGACGGCATACAGACAAAGAAGGATTGGATTGATCTTTTGGGCACTACTGCAATCGATTCGTCCCGCAAAGGGGATCTCTCCGACTTAACAATTTGCAGGTCATGCTTTTATGGCGCTCAGCAAGTTATTGGCAGATTGGTAGGGCTGAATAAAAACGCTACGGATATGGGCGCTTACCTATGCCTACAGTTTGCGCTTGTCTATGCTGCCGCGGTGAGTAAAATGGGGCCAAAGTGCCCAATAACCGCTTCCTGTATATTCAGTTGGGCATTTACCCACCCATAAAGAAAAATGATAGCCGTCTGGTTTTAATTTCGATCTCTGCGAGAGCTGCGCTTATAGTTGTTTTTCTTTCGGGATTTCTGACCGTTTGTCTCCTGCGGGCGAAGAGGAACCACGGGGCTGAACACAGTCAGTTCGTAAAGAGAAACAGAAACCTCTTGAGCGCAACCGCAAGACCAAACACGGGTGCATTGTCTTTCAGCATACAAGAGATCAAGGCTGCCACCTACAATTTCAACCCTGCAAATCTCATTGGTCAGGGAAGCTTCGGGACTGTGTATAGGGGAACGCTTCCCTACTGTCAGCCTGTCGCCGTCAAGAGAATCAGAAACTGCTCAGCCGAAGGGGATGCGGACTTCTTGAATGAAACAGAGATTATCAACAATATCAGGCACCGGAATCTGGTCGCTTTGAGAGGCTGCTGCGTTGCCAGCGATGACAAGGAGGGGCACCAGCGGTTTCTGATTTACGATTACATGTCTAACGGAAGTCTGGATGAGCATCTCTATGGAGANTGCCCACAGTTGCCCTTTCCCCGACCTTGGCCTCCCGCTGTCTGAACACAACCGCGTTTGTTTCAAACCGTACTTTTTGCGACGGCATACAGACAAAGAAGGATTGGATTGATCTTTTGGGCACTACTGCAATCGATTCGTCCCGCAAAGGGGATCTCTCCGACTTAACAATTTGCAGGTCATGCTTTTATGGCGCTCAGCAAGTTATTGGCAGATTGGTAGGGCTGAATAAAAACGCTACGGATATGGGCGCTTACCTATGCCTACAGTTTGCGCTTGTCTATGCTGCCGCGGTGAGTAAAATGGGGCCAAAGTGCCCAATAACCGCTTCCTGTATATTCAGTTGGGCATTTACCCACCCATAAAGAAAAATGATAGCCGTCTGGTTTTAATTTCGATCTCTGCGAGAGCTGCGCTTATAGTTGTTTTTCTTTCGGGATTTCTGACCGTTTGTCTCCTGCGGGCGAAGAGGAACCACGGGGCTGAACACAGTCAGTTCGTAAAGAGAAACAGAAACCTCTTGAGCGCAACCGCAAGACCAAACACGGGTGCATTGTCTTTCAGCATACAAGAGATCAAGGCTGCCACCTACAATTTCAACCCTGCAAATCTCATTGGTCAGGGAAGCTTCGGGACTGTGTATAGGGGAACGCTTCCCTACTGTCAGCCTGTCGCCGTCAAGAGAATCAGAAACTGCTCAGCCGAAGGGGATGCGGACTTCTTGAATGAAACAGAGATTATCAACAATATCAGGCACCGGAATCTGGTCGCTTTGAGAGGCTGCTGCGTTGCCAGCGATGACAAGGAGGGGCACCAGCGGTTTCTGATTTACGATTACATGTCTAACGGAAGTCTGGATGAGCATCTCTATGGAGAGATGTCGAAATCTCCGTTGAGCTGGCCGAAACAGAAGAAAATCATCCTGGGGACTGCCAAGGGCTTGGCTTACCTTCACGACAGTGTTCGGACTGCTATTTATCACAGAGACATCAAACCCGCTAACATTCTGCTGGATGGCGAAATGAATGCCCGTGTATCTGAATTCGGCCTGGTGAGGATGATGACTTGAAAAAGAAGGAAAATCCCATGTGACGACGAGGATAGCAGGGACGCACGGTTACTTGGCCCCCGAATATGCTCTTTACGACCAACTCACAGACAGGAGCGATGTATATAGTTTTGGGGCTGTGTTGTTGGAGATCATGAGCAGCAGAAGGGAATGAAGACAGATTACATCTATATATATAGGAAAAGACTCTTTGGAGTAGGTTACATGCAAACCAAAGACAACTAGACTATTAACTAAGAACTGACTCTTAACACGCCTACAACTGACTCTCACAACTGATAACTGGCGCTTACAACTGGTGCTTTCAACTGACGCTTTCTCTATTATTTCCAAGTCTCCCCCTTAATGGAGAATGGATTGACTTCTACACCTAACATCTCCCTAAAGAATTCAAACTTAATCTTTCCAGGAGGCTTAGTGAAAATATCAGCAATATTTTCACTAGTATTACAATACATAAGAGTTATTTCATTTGACTGCAACTTTTCATGAACAAAATGATACTGAGCTTCAAAATGCTTTGTCCTTGCATGAAAAATCGGATTCTTCGCAATATTGATTGAACTTTGATTATCACATCTGATCATCGTAGGTTCCTTTCGTTCTTCTCCAACATCTTGAAGAAGTCTTCTTAACCAAACAGATTCACAAGTTGTTGCAGACAAGGCTTTATATTCTGCTTCGGTAGAAGACAAAGATATAGTAGGCTTCTTTTTACTGCTCCATGAAACAACCTCGGATCCAATGTTGAATGCATATCCAGTGGTTGATCTTCGATCATCCAGATTGCCAGCCCAATCAGAATCTGAATAACTTGTCAACTTAATATCAGATGCATCAGTATATTTAATACCATAATCAAGTGTACCTTTTAGATACCTGAGTACAACCTTTGCTGCATTCCAATGGATTTCATGAGGTTTTGCCATGAATTCACTTAACACACTCACAGAATATGAAATATCAGGTCTAGTTGTGGTGAGATAATTTAGACTACCCATCATCTGTCTATACACAGTGCCATTCACCTCCTTCGAACCATCATCACAAGACAGTTTCACATTCGGTTGCATGGGAACAATAGAAGACTTACACTGATCCATTTTAAATCTCTTAAGTATTTCTTTGATATATTTACTCTGACAAACAAAAGTTTGGCCTGCATTTCTCCAAACTTCAAGACCTAGGCAGTAATGTAACTCACCAAGATCTTTCATTTCAAATACCTTTGATAACTCCTCCTTGATTTCATCAATTAACTTCTCTGCATTTCCTGTAATTATTAAACCATCAACATATAATAAAATCAATACTATATACCCTTGTTCATCAAATTTGGTATACAGATTTGGATCACTTTTTCTCCAAATAAAAACCTGTTGAAGAAAGAAAGAGTCTATCTTCTCATACCATGACCTAGGTGCCTGTCTTGTGTAGTCCATACAATGCTTTCTTTAACCCACACTAAGTGTTCTTGCCCTTTTCAACAAACCCTTTTCGGGTTGAAAAAGGTAAACCTCTTCCTTTAACTCACCATTCAAAATGTAGATTTAACATCTAACTAATGCAACTTGCAATGATAATTTGTAGCTAAAGTGATTAACATTGTGATAGTATTCAATTTAGCTATTGGTGCAAATGTTCAACATAATCAATACATACATTTGTGAATACCCCTTTGCAACCAGTCCCAGCCTTATACTTATCTATGCTACCATACGGAGATTTAAACTTGGGTTTGTATATCATTTGCATCCAATGGGCTTCTAATGTTTAGGCAATTCAGGTCAATTCCCAAGCATTTATTTTCATTATAGATTCATATTCTTCCTCCATTGCATTTCACCATTCATCATATTTCATTAGCCATCAAAATTCATAGGTTCTATGAAATTTGAAATGCTACTCATTAGGGCATGAGCCTTTATATACCTCCTAGGAATGTCTTGAAGATCTTCTCAAAGTGATTATCTTCCTCTCCACTTTGTGAAGATTTGTCTTCACCTATAGGTGGTATGGCTGGCGATTGTCCATATCAGGTCACTATTGCTATTGTTGTTTTATCAACTGCGGGGATGGTTGTTGTTGTGTGGAATGTTGTTGATGTTGCTCTTCTTTAACCTTCATCGAAGTCTCACGACATCTCTCCTTGGCTATTTCCGTCATGATTTCTACCTTCCTACTCATGGAAGAGTACATCTCTGCTAGCTACTGGTGCAAATGTTTCAACATAATCAATACCTTCTGTTTGTGAATACCCCTTTGCAACCAGTCTAGCCTTATACTTATCTATACTACCATCTGATTTAAACTTGGGTTTGTATATCCATTTTCATCCAATGGGTTTCTTATGTTTAGGCAATTCAGTCAATTCCCAAGCATTGTTTTTCATTATAGATTCATATTCTTCCTCCATTGCATTTCACCATTCATCATGTTCATTAGCTTCATCAAAAATCATGGGTTCTATGAAATTTGAAATGCTACTCATTAGGGCATAGTATTTATACCTCCTAGGAAGCTGAATCTGTCTTGAAGATCTTCTCAACTGATTATCTTCCTCTCCACTTTGTGAAGATTTGTCTTCACCTATAGGTGAACTGTGACTGCTGGAATTGTCCATATCACTGAGTCCTTCTTGCTATTGTTGTTTTTATCACTGCGGGGATGGTTGTTGTTGTGTGGGTTGCTGCTGTTGCTGCTCTTCTTTAACCCCTTCATCAAGAAGTCTCTGACATCTCTCATGACTATTTCCGTCATGATTTCCTGCTTCCTACTCATGGAAAAGTACATCTCTACTTGCAAATACTTTGTGAATGGCAGGATAAAACAGTTTGTATGCTTTAAATTCAGAACAGTACCCAATGAAAATACATTTAGTGGGTTTAGCATCCAATTTCCTCCTATTCTCCTTTGGAATATGTGCAAAATCCTTACACCCAAATACTTTCAAATTATTAACTATGGGTTTGGAACCATACAAGGATTCGAAAGGAGTAACATTATCAAGACACCTTGTTGGACTTCTATTCTTTAAATAAACTGCAGTATTTATGGCTTCAGCCCAAAATGCATTTGAAAGATTCTTACCTTTCATCATAATGTGTGCACACTCTACCAGAGTTCTGTTTTTCCTTTCAGCGACTCCGTTTTGTTGTGCAGTGTGAGGTACTGTAAACTGTTGTACTATTCCATTATCTTTGCAATATTTGTTGAAGTCCCCTGACTTATACTCTCCCCCTTGATATGAACAGAGAATTTTGATGGATTTTACTGTCTTCTTTTCCACCATGGTTCTGAATTCCTTAAAGTACTCGAAAATATCACTTTTTCTCCTAAGGAAGTAAACCCATGTGTATCTTGTGCAATCATCAATAAATAACAGAAAGTTGAATGCACCTCCTAAAGACCTAGTCTGCATAGGCCCACAAACATTAGTATGCACAATATCTAGCACATATCTCTTTTTCTTATCAGGATTAGAGGGGAATTCATCTCTGTGCATCTTTCCTAATGCACATCCATCACAAGCAACTTTCTAATTCTTTAAAATGGGAAGTCCTTCAACCATATTACTTTTCTGTAATAACAATAAATCAGGATGATTGATGTGTCCATACCTTTGATGCCAAAGAATATTTGTTGGCATAGTGGTAGAAGTCAGTGCATGATGTGCTTTGTTGGTAACATCAGTTTTGTATAGACCTCCTATTCTCACACCCGTTGCAACAGTTCAGAAGTGGTCCAGCATATCCTTCACTATGCAATAATTCTTGAAGAATTCAACCTTCAAGTTCTGATCTATAATGGTGGACACAGAGATCAAATTTTTATTTATTCCTGGCACATACACCACATTGTGAATTTGACGAACAGTACCATTCGACAATGTCACAGGAATGTCTCCATATCCCTTGATCAAATGAGCGTCGTCATCTCCAAGATATATGTTGGCACCATTCTATGTTTCTTTAAAATTAGAATACCAATTTTTATTACAAGTCATATGTACTGATGCTTCAGAATCCACAAACCAAGCATCAGAATCATCAGTTTCAACAGATAAAGCAGTGTTAGACACAAACATCCTAAGATCATGTGAGTCAAAATTCGGGGTTCATCAATATCATCACTAGCAATAAATAATCTGTGATCTTGATTTGAAGATTTTTCTGCATAATGACCTGAATGTGTTCTAGGTTTATTCCTAGCCTCATCACTTTTCTTCTTATGACAGTCTTTAACCATATGTCGAGGTCGACCACAGTAAAAACAACTCTTTTACTCATTCCTATCAGATTGCATACCTTGATTTGGAGATTGTCTTCTCTGTGATGAACTACCTCTCTGCCATGAACCGCCTCTTTGCCATGAACTGCCTCCTCTTCCTCTTACTCCTGATCTCCCTCTCGCAGATCTATTATTTGACCACAGTCCCAAATATTTACTTTGAGGCTTCAGATTCCCGCGCCTCTCTTCCTCTTCCAACAAAATACTTGTCAGATCTTCAAACGTAAGAGGTTTCTCCCTTGCTGCAAGACCTGTTATGAACACATGATAATATTCTAGCATACCATTTAAGGTAATAGTCACTAGATCAATGCTGGAAACAGTTTCCCCTATATTACTAGCTTGTATTTCACCTCTTTAATGTGACCCAAAAATGAACTAACAGATTCATTTCCATCCATGTTAATGCCTAGCAATTTAGTTTTCAGGAACAAAATGCAATTCGTGTTGCTAGTTTCATACAATCCTTTAAGAGTTGTCCATGTTTCAGTAGAAGTTGTAGTGTCTCTAATATGTGGAATTATGTTATCTTTAACTGACATGCGCAACAATACCTTTGCCTTGTTTTCACGCTTCTCCCAGTCTTGGATCTGTGCTACTGTCGCACCTGCAGCCGCAACAGGTTTCAGTTCAGTTCCATTCACAATGTTCCAGACACCATAGCCCTCCACGAGCATCTGCATCTTGAATTTCCAGTTAATGAAATTCGAGCCATCTAGCTTGTTGGCTTCGTTGAGGTAGGTCTCTGCCAGCAGATTCTCCATCACTGCAATTTAGTTTCTGCAAGAAAATCACCAAGGATATGCAACTTTTTGTTGCTCTTCCTTCAGATACCATCGATCCGACTCAATCTCGACTCTCAACTTTCACATACAAAATCTCACAAATAATGTTCTCTTGAATAAACTTTAATATCCACTTATACTTCAAAATAAAGCCCACTTTGAATAAAAAAACACATCACAATTTCTTAAATCTCTTACCCTCCTTAATAAACTTTTTTATAGTCCATATAAAGTTTTAAGCTCCACATGCATACGCTTTATCCACTTTTAATAATAATAAAAAAATGAATAACTCCCTTTTTCTTATTTGCATGTATTAGAAAAAACTTCTTATTCAAAACTCACCACCACCATGTATAAATTTTGAATGCACTTTTATTTTTAAATGCTCAAAAAACTAAAAGTAACTTATGCATGCAAGCTCTCTCACCATGCATGAAAACTTTTCTCATGCAACAACAACCTCACCGCACCAACAACCTCACGATTAGCACATTCGCTCAAACCTCATGCTCCAGATATAAAAAGAAACTCGCATGTGAAAAAAAAATAACTTACACTCAAGCTTATGCTTTGAATGTAGCCGCCACTCGTGGGTAAATCACAATGCATGCAAATATGGAACTACTAGGGGATGCATAGATATGGTATCTTGGAGATCCGATCTCCCTCACAAATTAACCTCAAGCTACATTGATTCCAGTCCGCAATGGGAACAAGCAGTCAATAATGGTGTAGGCTTCGATGGCAAGAACCCACGCGACCTCTTCACGATTTTCACTTCAACCTTCACGAGGCTTCGACGACAAGAACCCACACGACCTCTTCACGATTTGCACTTCAACCGTCACGCTTACTCTAATACCAAGATAAAATAAACCATGCAAACAAACACGGTGAGGCTACGCTCACTTCTGTATTATTTAATGAAGACAGATTACATCTTTATATAGGAAAAGACTCTTCGAAGTCGCTTACATGCAAACCAAAGACAACTAGACTCTTAACTAAGAACTGACTCTTAACATGCCTACAACTGACTCTCACAACTGAAGCTTATAACTGGTGCTTTCAACTGACGCTTTCTCCATTTTTTCCAAGTGCTGGACACCTCCCTGGAGTCGGCATCCAATTACCTAATAACGGATTGGGCCTGGACGCTTCTGAAAGCAGGCAAAGGTATTGAAGTAATAGATGAAAGGATACATCATAGTGGGCCGATGAACATCATAGGGAGGTTCGTTTCAGTGGGTATTCTGTGTGTCCACGTTATGGTGGCTTACAGACCCACGATTTCGAAAGCTCTGAAGATGTTGCAAGGGAACATTGAGATTCTCGAAATACCGGACATGCCTGTGCCGATTATCTATCAACATATTGTTGAACTCTGAAGATCAATCTTAAATCATATCCAGGTCTGTTTTCTTTAAAGATGTTTTGTTATTATCTTAATTTTGATCTAAATAAGTTGAAAATTGGCCAAGCCTAGATGCCTTTCAGGTGGCAAAAAGCAAGTGATAATGCTAAACGTGTCCAACAACAGGTTAACAGGTTCTGTATTGCAGTGAGAAGCTACCCCATTTTGTATGGAGTTAGAGAAAATGAGGTCTCTTAAAAAAAAAAAATCTTAATTTGTCCCTAAATTGTAGTATATTGTATTTAATTTAATATATAAGTTAAAACCATGCCTAATAAGTCACATGGACTGGTTTCTCTTAAATTTGACTTAAATTCCAATTATGACTTAAATTTGAATTTTTATAAACTTCCCCACAATAATATCTTTCAAAAAAATATGGCATTGCCCACATGATGAGAAGTATGCATGTATTTTGGGGCATGCATATTTAATCTATAACTTAAATGGTACATAGTATATGCCCCTTTCAAATCTCATGAGGTCACCTTGATGGTGTTAGTGTGAGAAAGTTGTATATATTAGACTAATCAATTCTTAAAGCATTATAAAAAAATTATTTGTTAATAATATCAAACTCAACTTCTAATATAATATGTGCACATCATTATAATATGTGTATATTATTAAAATATATATATATATATATATATATATATATATATATATATAAATCATATAATATGTTTATATTATTAAATACTTTATCAAAAAGAAATGTTAATTTAATAATATAATATGTGTACATTAGATAAAAAGAGAAATATTAATTTTTTAATGTAAAAATAAAATAAATAATAATAATAATAATAATCTATTTTTAAGATTACAGTTAATTTATATATCAAATTAAAATTAGTGTATGAGTATTTATAGGATAAGAAATCTTTTATGTGGAATTATTTGACTGTTAAAGTGAAAAAATAATGTGAAAAAGTAAAACATACATTTTTATATAAAAACAAAATAAATATCAATAATAATAATAAATATAAAAAATGATGTAAAAAAATATGAACTGTTTTTAACATCGTGAGTGAATCTAATGGTTAATAACATGTGGTTTTTCTTAAAAAGTCACAAGTTCAAATTTAGAGTAGATAAGGTATGTGAACTTGAAATTAGATGATTATTATTATTATTATTTTAAATAATGAGAAAAAATATAAATCATTTTAATTTTACAGATATAAATGGATGATGTAAAAAAGTATGAATCACTTTTAATTATGCATATACATCAAGGTAAATATTTTTGTTTTGGATTCTCCCCATATTTTTATTTTTTATTTTTTTGAAAATTTATTTTTTATAATGTTTTTAGATGTCTTTGTCCATGTCTTTTACAATACAAAATCCCTTTAAAATATTTTTTTAATTACAAACACAACAATTTTTTTCAAATGAAATTTACCTATATTTTATGATTAAAAATAAAAAATAATAAAAAATAGATAAAATAACAAATATGATTAAAAATAAAAAATAATAAAAAATAGATAAAATAACAAATTATTTTATAAAATAATTAAATCAAAAGAAAAAAAAATGGAAAAAAAAAAAAAAAAAAAAACTTGATAATTAAAATCCCTATCTCTAATAACAACATCCCAACAATTAACTTTGATTACTTGTTTTTGAAGGAAGAAACAAGTGCAAAGTATCTTGGCATTCTCCACTTTTTTTTTTAATGAAAGGAAACCATGTTCAATTTGGCCATTAGAAACATTCCCTTTTCCTTACATAATGGCATTATTGTATGCATCGAGTAGCCTCCAAATTGGAAACCAAATATATTGATTTTTTGCAATATCAATCATAAGAAATATCAATGATAACAATTGATATATTCCAACAACTTGCTTAGATTTTTACATGTCCATGGTTAGTTGTCACTTAAAGTTATTTCAATGAATATAGTCTAAACTTTTGGGTATAATTTTCTTACAAGTTTTTTTTAAAATATCGTCATAAATTTAGAAGCTTGGGTGTTTTTTAGGGCTCTGAATTTATTTATGTATTCAAAATTCTGATTTAAGTAATGTAAAATTGTTCTTTCTCCAACAACTATATTGTCAAATTTTAACGATAGTTAATTTATACACCCTTAGAACTGGATAAATGGGATTGGAAGCATTAAAATGCATTGAATACTATCATTAATTGTTAATAAATTGTTTCCAACTAGGATTATTCTTCTATTTTCAAGTGTTTGACAATATGTAGCTTGAGACACATTTCCTTGCTTTTTCCATGACCTACAAAATAGTGTCTTCATCCATAGTTTACAGTTAATCAATTCCAAGAAAACCAAGAAAAGGCTCAAAGAAAATATCTTTCCTTAATTCCTCATATCATAGGATTTGCTCCATTTCCAATTTCATAATTTTGTATGGAAACATTCTTATTTTTCCCTTACTTTCCTCTAGCCTTTTTTTAAAGTATGTAATCTCCCTTGTGTTTGACCAAGTTGTGTTAGTTAGTTATAATTATGTTTGTTAGTCAGAATTTTGTTAGTGGTTGACATCGTCATACTCTGTTATGATGAGAAGGGAAATATAACCCTTAATGCTTTCAATATTATGTAATACACGTCTCTGCATAGAGTTTAACATGGTATCAGAATAGGTTCGTAAGATTCTTCACAGAGTGGAGAGCAGATGGATCGTTTGAAGAGAACAAAGATTTGGTTCATGTTCAACTTGTAATAGGACAAAGAAGGGTTGAGTAAAATATTAAGTGCCTTATGAACTATTGTGTTTACTTTCTCCGCACGATGCCAAATCCACCATTGAAGAGGATAGATTTATCTAGAACGAGACCAAAGAAGGTTCTATTTCAATTCCCACAGTTGTATTTTTATGGAAGAGCTAGTGTGATTATGAGGTATTCTTTTGCAGACAAATGAATATGATCTGCAACAACCATGGGTCAAATATATGAACTAAAACCCTTGGGGAAGATATTGAATGTGGATGAAATGTTCTTAGAGATTCTATATAAAAGTTTTTTAAGGGACTCTATCCAAATTTTTCTTTATAAAAGGAAGAGGATTAAACCCTTTCAATCAGCCCATATCCAGAGAAATAAAACTAAACTGTTCTCTTGGAATTACGAGATATTTAAATGACTTCTACAAGTAACCCATGGAAAACATAGAGACTGATTCTTGTTGGAAAGAATTATGAGCTCTGGTCTCTGAGGATGAAAACCTTCCTACAATTCCAAGAATTTTGCAAATCAATGGAGAATGGCTTCTCAGATCCTGACCAAACATCCCTACAGACCATGAATAATGCCCAAAAAAATCAACTTATAGAACAGAGGAAAAAGGAAAAGAAGGATAAGTATTGGATCTAGAGTTCAGTGGATGACTCAAATTTTACCAATATAATAGGATCATCTAGTGCGAAGAAATCCTATCATATCCTGGAGTTAGAATACTAGGTAATGACAAAGTGAAGACAATGAAGCTTCAAACCCTAAGGAGAGAGTTTGAAACCTTGAAGATGAAGGAGGTAGAGAACATTGACCAGTTCATGCCCATAGTGAGGGGAGTTGTGAATCAGCTTGAGAATCATGGAGAGAAGATTGAAGATCATAAATTTGTTGAAAATTTTCTCATAAGATTTCATAAGAAGTTTGAGATGGTTGGCATTTCCATAGAAGAATCCAAATACATGTCCAAACTAATAGTAGAAGAATTGCTTATCCCATGAATCAAGAATCAATGTGTAAGAGGAATTCTTAGGACATGCCTTAAAGATTCAGGAATTCATTAGTGAAGGTAGATGAAAAAGAAACAGAGGTAGAGGTCAAAAAGTCAAAGGAAATCATCAAGCAAAAGAGAGAACAACACTAGAACAGTTAAGAAAATCAGATCAAACTAAAACTCTTAGAATAAGAGGGGGAGAGGCAGAAAATGGATAGATAAATACAAAGTCCCATGTTACTACTATAAAAATTATGTGATCTAGATGGATTTCAGTGGCCTCCCACCTATTCCAAGAGGCTCATTTTGGAAGTTTTCTAGTTTGACAGTTATTTCCTAGTTTTCTGGTCCCTAACTTCTGGGGCCGTTTTGAGGCCCTAAACAATGTTTTTAGAGCTCGCCACAATCAACATGTGTATTCCTCAGATAGACCTTTCCAACGGCCTATCATTCACCTAAAACGAAGATTGTAAGAAAAATTTATGACCCCAAAAAGTTGATGTACTAACTTTCCCAAACGGGGCCCACATGACTTTTGGTGCTTCATCTCCTAGGGTTAGATTTTTGGATGTCTATGGTTTTTGACATTCTTGTTTATTATAAAAATGCCTTGAGATCCTCATTGTAATCATATTCTAGCGAATGACTGTAACCATCACATCTCTTCTCAGAGATAAGCTGCCACCATTCTAGCAAGCTTGTTTTCTGCTGCATTTTACAATTTCAGCTTATTTCCTTATTGAATAGAAACTAGTTTTACTATATATTTGTTATTCTGAGTTAAGAATATTTTGATAATAATATGTATTCATTTCTTTTTTCTCATAAAATCCGGATCAGTGGTATCAGATCGGTCTTCTCCTTGTCGTTCTTAATGCATGTCCCCAATGAGGTCAGGGTACAAAGAATTCGGTCTCGAGCTTGTTTCTCTTGAGGAAAAATTCTCTCGCACACCCAAGAAACCTCTCATGCAGGGAGAAAAGAAAGACAATGGGACTGCAAATCCCTTCAAAGTGTCACTCGAGGAATCCCTCACACAACAGAGAAATGAGATGATGGATATTTTTGTGCAAATCCTTCAATGACTACCAACAAGTGACACATCTTCCTCAAACGGAGGTGTCGGACCCTTCAAGGTACAAATCAACTTCAATATTCCTATATTTGAAGGTCAGATGATGAAAATGTTGTAGACAAATGGTTGAATATTATAGAATGGTATTTATGTCTCCATAACTTCTTGAATAGAGAAAATATTACTTTTTCACTCCTCAAAGCCATTCCCCGTGTTAAATATTGGTGGGAAACTTTCTATGATCATAAGAAAACAAAGGAACTCTCATTATTTACATTCGTTGTCACCTGCTATTAAGGAACAATAATACCTTGTTGGAAGTTATGACGACCTGTATACAAAATGGACCACATTGCGGCAAGAAAGATGCCAAGCAATGCTCGAGTTCACAAATATCTTCCATACCTTGCGCACCAAGCTGGGTATCAAAGATTTTGAGTGACATCTTGTAATGTCCCCAAGGCCGAGCCCTATTGTAAATCATGTCTATGAATTATAAATCTTGCATTATGAATTGTAATTATGTTTAATAGGCTGGTGAGCCAAGTCATATAATCTAGTGGGCTTATGTGCTATTAGGCCAGGGAGACTAAGTGTTGAAGGCCAAGGGCCCAATTTTTTTGTACATGTAATTATGCACTGTATTAATACAAAAAATCTCTATGTGTGGACCAACCACAATGAATGAGTGATGGGGGACTAAGAATCCACAAAGCCTGGGTAAGGGAGAGGGGGCTGAGAGATTGGAAGAGGGGCTAAGCTGAGGGGGCTTAAACCCTTGAAAATAATATTAAATTATTACTATTCCAAATTTGTGTAAATGTGATGTTTTATCCTAAGTTCTTTGGAACGACAAGTGACTTCCAAATGGGAAGGAACGAGCTTCATGGGTGACAAGTTTCAACCCAAGTGCATGCAATTAAAACTGTTGAGTTGAGCCATGATGGGGGTTCCTCCTCCATTATATCGTCGATTGTCTAAACCGGGAATCCCATATGACCTCTACAAAAATACCCTCACACAACTCTGAAACCAAAATGGCCTGTGTTGATTTCTAGAGGAGACGGTACACCCTCTATCAAAACCGTCGAGTCTGTGTGCGACTTTCGTGTGGATTTATTATCACGCATCCCCAAAACCCAGAACCATGAATCTATTCTATATGGATGATTGGGAAAACCGAATGTCCTATAATTGTTGAGCCTGGTTGGGTTGAAGCGTCTGTCTGTCATCTGTTTGGGAAACCTGTGTTTGTTGTCCCAGTTGACTGTGTCGGCCACACAGTTCTTGGTTGGGTGTGGTTTGTTGTTGTTGTATGTTCATTTCTGAGCCTTGTTGTTTTTCTACTTTGTACGGGAATGAGAGTAAGGAAATCGGTTGTATGACCTGTGTGTAACCTCTCTCCAGGTGAAGGAGGTGATTGTTGTTGAAGAGGTAGGTTTTTACAAGCCTATGAGTGACTCTCTCTAGGTGAGAGAGTGCACGGAGAAAGGAGAGAGCTCTTGGAAGGAACCCATGTAGCAGCCACAGAGATCGGAGATTTCTGGTCTGGTCTATTGCTGAAGCCCAAGGCAAGGGAGGTTAGCAGCTGAAGGACTGTCTAGGTGACAGAGAAGGTGTATACTCCTAGGGTAGGATAGGCATGTGGGGAAGGAGAGTCTATGGGCAGTGGTCTATGGGCAGTGGTCATAAGTGGTTCCTGGGAGAGAATCCTCCTTCTTTTATGTGTGTTCTTCCAGTAAACCTTACCTAGCCTAGGATTCCTTATCCGGTGGAGCTTAGTCCCAGCTCGGGGTGACCTACTGCTGAGAGTGATGAGCAGCGTGGTCTAATGTTGAGAGGTTTGTGGAAGGTCTACACGCAATTGGCGGTGCATGATAGTTTCAAAGATAAGTGCCACTATGTTTTGTAATTCTTTAAATAATTAAATTTCATAGCCGTGATTCTTGCAATGTTATCACATATTTTGTTGTGCATATGAATTATTGTTATTTCCATTACCTCTAAAATGCTAGCAGTATTTCTATGTTTAACTGTAACTAAGAATTTTAAGTTCATTAGAATGCATAATGTGTTGCAGAAGTGTTTTTCCGCGTAGTAGCGTTGTCCCGACCGTGGGGTTGATGGTCGAGAGAATTACACATCTGGTGCTCAAGTATCACAACAGTCTGCATTGATACATCCAGACCGAAATGGAGTTTCTGGACATCTCATCCTTGGGCACGGCCTACCAATATGTCGTCAAAATCGAGCAGAAGCTCAAACAAAAGACGCGATAATTTGGGTTTGGGAAACCCTCATTGTGTAAGCTAGGAAAGGGTAGCCCCAACCTGCAGAACAAAGGAAAAAAAAAAGACGGACCACCTCAGGAAAACCAATCCAGGCCACAAGAAAGTAGGACACTAGAAAGACAAAGAAAGATACCAGGAAGTGTTGTGACTTCCATAAGAACCCTTGGCATAACATTATTTATTGTTGCTCAAAGAAGTCGTTGGTGGCTAAGGTGAAAGCATCTAAATCAAATGTGGTTTTCGACTCTTAGTTAGAACAAGAAAGGGGAAGACAGATCATTTATTCATAACCCAATGCTACCGTTGATACCACTAAGTTCCAACCTGATGAACTAGATGAGTCAGAGGAAGGTGAGCACCTTTTTCAATCACAGATGTGGGTGAAGGGTACCCCTGCTACAGTTCATCGTTGATGGCGGTAGCCAGAAGAACCTCATCTCAACAGAGGTTTTCAAGCGACTTTCCCTACTGAAAATGTTTCACTTGCAACCCTACACCATAGGATGGCTCTGCCAAGGAAGAGACATATGTGTCAGCCAACAATGTTGCCTGTCATACAACATCAAGTCCTTCAAAGATGAGGTATTGTGTGATGTTTCCCGTCTCGGAGTTTGTAATGTTAATTTAGGACAACCATATTTATGGAAATGCCATGTTGTATATGAGTATATGCCTCGTAGTGTTATTATTACTTTGAACAAGAAATTGTACAAGATATTGGAGGCAGTCCCACCTAGTGTTATTTCCTTCATCTCTGCCAAGCAATGTAGGAGGGTCATCTCTCAAATGCAGAAGTTTGTCTTCTTCATGATTTTCTCTCAGAATGAGTGAAAGATCATAGCCACATCCAGGGTCTCTGTGGCCAAACTCTCCACACAGAAGAAGAAAGTGGATAAGGTCATGGAAGCATACTCAGATATATCATCCTCACCTACCGGGGTACCTGTGGACTGTTAGTTCAAGCACACCATCGATCTAACCCCCGAGGCACTGCTACCCAATGGACCAGTCTACCACCACCCCTTTTTAGTGAATGAGGAGATAAAGAGACAGATCCAAGAACTTCTCCACAAGGGGCACATCCATCCCAGATCATCACCTTGTAGGAGCCCAATGGTGTTGGTACACAAGAAATATGGAACATGGCGACTTTGCATTGATTATCGGGCCCTGAATAAAATCACAGTCAGAAACTGATAGCCGATTCCCTGAATCGACGACCTCCTTGATTAGCTCACGGGGGACAAATACTTCAATAAGATTGTTCTGAAGTCTGGCTACCACCAGGTCCCAATAGAATACAAAGATGTATGGAAGACCACCTTCAATTCAAAGGAAGGTATTTTAAAATGGTTGGTCATGCCCTTTGGCTTCACAAATGCTCCAACCACTTTCATGAGGATGATGGACAATATCATGTGACCATTCACCAATACTTTTATAGTGGTGTATTTGGATGAAATTATCATTTACAACAAGACTTGAGAAGAACACTTGCAACATATTCAACAGGTTCTGCGCACCCTACGGTGGCACAAGCTATATGCCAACTTGGAAAAATGATCCTTCGAAATTTACGGGGTCCATTACCTAGGCTACATCGTTGATAAACAATGTGTACATGTGGATCCATCCAAGATCCAATTCATCTGTGACTGGCCAGACCCAACCACACTCACTGATCTTCAAAGCTTCTTAGGCCTTGCCAATTTCTACCGCGGGTTCATGTTGGGATTCTCCCATATTGCATGGCCCCTCATCCAAGTAACCATGGGTGGTGGAAAGAAGAAATTTGTGTGGGGTCGGTCCCAAAAATAAGAATTTGATGATTTGAAGTAGCACTTGTGCTCAACCCCAATACTTTCACTACCGGACCTGCAACATCCCTTTGAGATTGAGACAAATGCTTCAGAATATGCTATGGGTATTGTTCTCTATAACATCCCCGACCACCCACAGGCAGGGAAATGCTACTATGTGGAAACATTCTCATAAATTTAAATATTAAATGCATATTAAATCTAATTAACATATTTAATTAAACAGTACAGAGTAATCACTGTATTATTGTTAACATACAAAAGTAATGGAATTAACAGTATATCATAATTGCAATGAAATGCATGATAATATTGCAAAGCATCACAGACATGCATTTTAATTGAAATTAAACACATGCATATACTTATCTTTGAAAATGTAATAAATCCACCAACCACGTGCTGACCTTCCATAAACCTCCCAACCTTATACCATGCTCCTCTTCACGCTCAGTATTAGGTCACCCCCGAGCTGCGACCAAGCTCAACCCGGGTCAAGGGAATCCTAGACTAGGCTGAGGTTACAGGGAAACCACACAATACAATAGGAAGGATTCTCTCCAGGAGCCTTCTTACACCCACTACTCATGGACTCTCATTCCCCACATGCTTGTTCCACCCGACAGTATACACCTTCACAAGAACAGTCCATCGGTGCTTCACCTCCCTCTTTAGGTCTCGACAACAAGCCAAATCAAGAATTCTCAAAGCTTCGTAGTTGGTGTTGGACTCTCTCTGGGAGGAAACCACTTCCCAGCAAACTCTCTAACCTAGAGAGAGTTGTTCACAGGCCTGGAATCATGCCTTTTCTACCACGGGCCTGAAAACCCAGTTCTTCAACCAGTTTTCAACTCAATTCCTATAAGTTGAGGATAACAACAACAACAACAGCTTTTGGTTAACTCACGGGTGACAACAACAACAGGAAATTGGGTGTGGGCATCCAGAAAAATGACAACAGGCCACTAAGACACATCACGGTTTAGGTAACACCAGTTTTCAAGATGTGTGACAAGAAATCCACGCAGAGGTCGAACACAAACTTGATGGTTCATACAAAGGGTGTATTGGTTTCTCAAGGAAACATCACAAGGATCAGGTTCCAGAGCTATGTGAGGGTATGCATGCAGAGATCAGACAAAATTCCTAGTTTAATATAGCCCACGACAGAATGGAGGAGGAACCCCCATCATGTCTCAATTCTTGTGTTAAATTTCATGTGCCTAGGCCGACACATGTCACCCATGAAGCTGCATGCGCTGCATCAACATGCGTTCCCTTTTGCACATGTTCCCCCTTCCATGAACTTAGGATAAAAACATGTTTTTTCACGCATATTTAGAATAATAATAAAATATTATTCTCAAGGACGTAAGCCCCTAAGCTTAGCCCCTCTTTCCAACCTTTCAACCCATTTTCCCTTACCCACCCTGTGGAAGCTTAGTCCCCCATCACTCTTTCTTCATGGTCGGTTTGCACACATCGATGTTCATATATTATATTAATGATCTTGCATATTTACATATACAAAATTAGGCTTTTGGCCTTAATACTTAGACTCTATGGCCTAATAAACACATAAGCCCACCAACTTATCAATACTTGGCTCACCAGCCTACAAACATAATTTACCATTCATAAACATGATTACAACAGGGCTCGTCCTTGGGGATATTACAATCCCCTCCCCTTATTTTTGCATTGGCCTCAACGCAACTTTCACACAACATCAGTAAGATTTTAAAAATCTTCAAAAATATGTGGATATTATGCCCGCATAGCATTCTCATTCTCCCATGTCGTGTCCTCAGGACCATACCAGGTCCACTGGACCTTTACAATCCCTATGGATCAATTCCAGATATGTTTTCTTTTCCATTCCAATATGCACACATGATGTATTTGTAGGACACCTTGTTGCTCCACTTGAATCACATTCCAATCAATTACATGATTAACATCAGGTATATATTTCTTAAGCAATGAAACATGAAACAAATTATGTAAATCATGGATGCAAGTAATGAAAGCATATATGCAACTGGACCAATCCTTTCTAGGATTTCAAATGGCCCACAAAATCTATCTGCCAACATGGATAAGCTTTCGAGCTTCAGGGAACTTTTATTGGATTTTACTTTCAGGAAAACATGGTCACCCACTTTAAACTCTCTGTGGGTTCTATTTTTATCAGCATAACTTTTCTTCCTGTCTTGGGTAGCTTTCAAATTCTCCTTAATTTTTAGCATTTTCTCTTCCATTTCCTTGAGCAAATCTGGCCCAATTACTGCCCTGTCAGTTGGATTACGACATATTACTAGATTATTTCACTTTCTGCCATAAAGTGCTTCAAATGGGCTCATATTCAACGATGCTTGATACCCATTTTTGTAGGCAAATTCTACCAAATGTAGGTAGTCTTCCCCTTTCGATGGTTTTTCCATCACATACATCCTTAGGATGTTTTCTATTACTCGATTCACCCTCTCTGTCTTCCCATCAGACTAAGGATGATAGGCTGTACTAAAGTTTAGATTCATTCTGAACCCCTTGAATAAAATTTTCCATAAGTTTGAGGTAAATTCCGGGTCTCTGTCAGACACAATTGTCTTGGGAATACCGTGCAATCATGCTACTTCCCTCATAAAAATATCAACAACATTCACAATCTTGTGAGTAGTCTTTAGTAGAATAAAATGGGAAGCTTTCGTAAGCTTGTCCACCACCACCATGATTGAATCATGTTTCTTGCTTGTTTTGGGCAATCCTATGATGAAATCCATCATCACTACTTCCCACTTCCACTCAGGAATGGGTAAAGGCTGTAGCAACCATGTTGGGTACATGTGCTCAGATTTAAACTTCTGGCACTCCATACATCTAATGATGTATTCAACAATCTCTTTCTTCATACCTGGCCAAAAGTAACGGCTCTTGACTACTGCCATAGTTTTCTAATATCCAGGGTGCCCTGCATAAGGCACATTATGCATTTCTTTCAAAATCATAAGTTTCAAGTCCTGGACATTAGGTACATAAATTTTGTTCTTGTACAAAAGTATTCCATCAATTTCCAATTTATAAATCTCCACTTTCTGTGGCATATTACCTTGTTTTAACTTTGCTACCAAATCCCTGTACCGCAAATCTGTATTTGCAACCTATGAAATTATGCTTTTAATATCAGTTCAGTACATGCTAATGGTTGTAGCATGTAATTTGTGCACTCTCCTACTGAGTGCATCAACCACTTTGTTCTCCTTCCCTTTGATATTCTTGATATCAAAATCGTACTCACAGAGAAACTCCAACCACCTACTATGTCTAGAATTCAAGGTTGGTTGATCAGGAAAATACTTCAGACTGTTATGGTCTTTCCTCAATTCGAACCTCCTTTCCATGATGTAATGCCTCCATTTCTTTAGAGCGTTTACTATGGCTTCCAACTCCAAATCATGAGTTGCATAGTTCCTTTTGTGCTCTTTCAACTTTCTAGATTCATAACAAATTACGAAACCATTATGAATGAAGACGCGTACCAATCCTTCTTTGCATGAATTTGTGTGCACCATGAAAGCTTCATTTGGATCTGCAATCCTTAGGATTGGAGCATTGGTTAATAGTTGCTTCAATTGTTAGAAGCTTCTCTCACAATCCACTGCCCACTGGAATTTCTTCTCCTTCCTTTGCAAGGAAGTGATAGGGTGAGCTATCCTCGAGAACCATGAAATAAACCTTATATAATAACCAACTAGACCCATAAAGGATCTTACTTCCATCACATTATTTGGCACTGACCATTCTCTGATGGCCTCAATATTCTCAGGATCTACAGCTTTCCCATCCTTCGAAATAATATGCCCAAAGTAATGGATCTTCTCCTGATAAAACGAGCACTTGCTCAACTTGGCTTACAGTTGGTTCTCTCTTAGAACCTGCAACACCATCCTTAGATGTTTTTCATGATCTTCCTCTGACTTGGAATACACCAGGATGTCATCCAGGATGACTATGACAAAATTGTCTAGATAGTCCCTGAATACACCATTCATCAAGAACATAAAAACAACGGGTGCGTTCGACAACCCAAAAGGAAAACTAGTAATGACCATACCTTGTTCTAAAGGTGGTCTTGTTGATGTCTTCATCCTTAATCCTTACATGGTGATATCTCGACGTGAAATCTATCTTCGGAAATATATTTGTATCCTTCAACTGATCAAAGAGGTCATCAATCCTTGACAAAGGATATTTGTTCTTTACAGTTAGTTTGTTCAACTATCTAGAAATCGATACACAATATCAGTGTTTCTTCCTTCTTCTTCAGAAAAAATATTGGGGCTCCCTAACATGACACACTTGGGCATATGTACCCCTTATTCAGAATCTCTTCAAGCTGCAATTGCAACTCTTTCAGCTATGGCGTACTCATTCTGTAAGGAGCTCTGGCATACAGAGAAATAAATATCTATCTTCGGAGGTAATCCTGGTACCTCCTGGAATACATCTTCAAACTCCTTTAGTAGCACATGATCTCCAATACTTGACACATTATCCTTAGGTTTTTCCTCCACATGGGATGAAAATAATTGACAACCTTTCCGATAACACTTCTTCAGCTGCATTGTTGAGATTTGTCTGCTAGCAACAACTTTGGGAATTCCTTGGACTGTTCTCTGATTTCCTTCCTCATCCAGGAAAGTGAATTCCTTACTACGAAAGTCCAATATGGCATGGTGTTGGTCCAACCAATCCATCCCAATTAGACAATCATAAGAACTTAAAGGAAGAACATTCAATTTAGCCTTTGTGCTTAGTCCATGCATGCCCACTGGACAAGACTTAACCAACTCAGTGAATTTCCTCTTATTTCCTGTAGCCAACTACACTTACCAATACTTTTCATGTTTGCTTCTTGAAAAATGAAATTTTTCCACCAGTCTAGGATCTATATAGCTATGGCTAGCCCCTGAATCAATTAAAATAGTGAAGGGGTGGTTATTGATCATACCTTCCACTTCAATCATGTGCGGCTGAAATTCAACTTTCTTGTTGTCTAGGGATGCATATATCCTTGGAATTCTACTACCCATGTCCTCCACTATTTCGTCTTGCTAAACATTATGGACAGCTCTCACTTTGCCATTTTTGTGGGGAAAATCTATGTACTTATGGTTTCCCTGACATCCCCAACACTGAATGGGCGTATTTATTGGCATTTTCTCCCCTACATCAACCATTCTTGGCTATCTAAATGATCATTCTCATTGAGGACTATTTCTAAAAAAAGGAGGTTTGTTTCCCTTCTGCCTCTATTCTTTCTTCAACTTCTTCTAGTCATCCTAAGCCTTCCAAAAAGTAGGCTTTTCTCATTGTTTCTCATATAATCATTTCTCTCTTCTTATCATTTCTTCCATGGTCCTAGGGTCATCATACTGGATATTATCATTGATGGAAGGTGGCAGTCCACTCAGATAGCTTTGAATCTTGACAATCTCATCTTTGATGAACAAAACATACTTCAACAACTCCAAAAACCTTTGTTCGTATTCATCAATGGTCATGTTGTCCAGCTTGAGTTCAAAGAACTCTTTCATCTTTCTATCATAATACCTTTTATTCAAGTATTTATTCTCAAAATACCTCTTGATTTCTTTCCAAGTGCCATATTTCTCTCTAATGTGTTGCATCTACACAAGTTGATCCCACCAAATGGATGATTTTCCTTTTAGTTTATACATTGCAATTCTTCCTTCTGCATGAAAGGAATAATTATGCAGTTGGAAATATTTCCTCAATCCAGGAAACCATGTTTCGACATCTTCCTCCTTCTTTTGATCTCCATCAAATGTGGGAGTCTTAATCTTGTTGATTTCTCCTTTTAGTTCTTCCACTCTAGATCTCCTGTGATTTTTGGTAGGAGATGGGATTGAACTACTGTGAGCCCTCCTCTTGGAGTGACCTTGGGAGTGATGATGGTGTTTACCAACACCCCTTGATCTTCTTCCCTCAAAATTCTGGTGACTCCTTGTTTTACTTGAGTCTCTCTCTTGGTCAAACTTCTTTTATATTCTCTCTAGACTCTTTATCAACTTTAAGTTGAATTCACCTTGTTTATCCTAAGCTTTCTACTATCTGTTCGGTGAGTTTGGGCATCTTTCTACAATTTTTCAATGATCTTCATCATATGCCCTTCCTTATCTATCTCTTCTCCATGCCCATTGGAGTTCGACCCTTCAACTCCCAAATGAACATCCATCCCTTTAGCTTTGTTCTCTGAACCAGAAGCATTATGTGTCTCTTCCGTTTCTTTTGCACTCAATGGAAATTCTACTCGGTTTTGCCACTCACTAAACTTCTACAAAAACAATGTGCAGACAACTAGAATTTGTCAGGGCATTATTCCTTAACAATCCCACAACATTCATAAGCAAATATGAATTAAGAAAACGTTCAGATTCCATGAATTTTCCAAGCTCTTCTCGGCTCTGTAACAATCTTGAGCATGAGTAGGAATAATTATTTACAAATCCATGATGCCAAATTTGAGATTTTTTTGTCCATCTACATCAATTGCAGATAGTTTTTCTAGCTTGGTTGAAGAGATGAGGGGAAAAGAGGAATGCGACTACACTAAGAGGTAATGGTATTGATATATTTCTATTTTTCAAGTTAAAATATCATTGGTTTTCCCCTATGAATGTTTGTATTTTAAGCATGAATGTTGAGATCTGATTTATTTGATCATAGATCATGTTAGTTCCAAGCTAGATCTAGGATTATAACTATAAGAAGAGAAGTAGGAAGTAATTGTTTTTCTCTTGTTTACAGGGAGAAGGTTGTAGAGGCTAGAGTTGGAACTTCACGACTGCAGTAGCTAGGACATACGAAGGACAACCTTTAGGAAAATGTATGTTATTCCACCATTTCTTAGTGTAATTGTGAATCAAATTGCTTCAGTGTAAAGTAAATCAATAGAAGTCTAGCTCACTATTTGTCTAGGATCAATAGGAAAATCATAAGGAGATTTTACTATCCATCCTTGAGATTTTATCCATAACACTAATATTTAATTCACTAATACTAATTACTTTATCATTTCATTAAATTGAACTCAACCAACTAATAAAAACACTTTACTTTAATAATTCCTTTAATTAGAGTAAATTACCAAGCTACAAGGCATTGGATGTCTTCCACACATCTAGACACTTAGACTTGTGTGAAAGTATATGTTGAATGCTACCAACATAAAAAATTCTTTCTAAGTGAGACCATTTTATCATCCATGGCTAATATCTAAGATTCATTATCTTCGACCTCCATTTCCTCTTTCACAATTCTAGTGTCATCAATGTTAGAAAATAAAGAAAATATACATTTGAAATCAAATGGACTATAATTATACATTTCTAGTTTCCTTATTTGTTGAGTGTACTTATTTAAAGTTTGAGGTGGATTTTCTTCCTGCTCTTCCAAAATCTCTAAACTTTCCTCCTCATCAAGTCCATAATGGAATTCTTGTTCATTTTTCAGTTCAATTTTATTGGTATTGGGTGGTAGCTAAACAAATTACTTCTTCTCATCATCTTTAGGGTGCACCATTGTGGGAGAAGACTTAACTTCTCTGAAAATAACATTCCTTCTATACAAAAAAATTCCAGCCATAGGATCCCAAATATTTTACCCTTTCACACCAATTCCATTACCAATGAAGATACAATTCATATCCTTGTTATCCAACTTCAAGTACTTCTACTTAGGGACGTGATCATATGCCTCACACCAAAAAACACAAAGATGACGAAGTGAAGGCTTCTTTCACATCCATTTACGACATGCAAAAAACTTCTACAAAACCTTAGGTCCCAACAAACACCTTCTAAGAATTTGAGTCTAAATTTTCCAATACTGAAGCTCAAGTTGAAATTTCTCTGCAAGAACTTATTGCATATTAAGGAGACAAAGGTAGATATACAGAGATAGAGGCATTTGAGATAGATAAGAAAAAAATGGTTCCTTGGGAAGAATCCAAATGGAGATACATGAGTAGCTACATGGTTAGCATGATCCATATGGATATTGGTGGCCACCCACCTTTTCCAAGTGGCTCAAAATAGTTTTATGGCAATTTTGGTAATTTACTATTTTTAGCAGTATTTAATTTCTGGGGCCATTTTGAGGGCCTAAATGAAGGTTTTTTGGGATCGAATTTCTCAATTATAGCCGAAGGATCTTATTGAGACCCATAACTAAATATCCTTGATGATACCTTTCCAACGAGCTATTGTGCGCCCCAAACAAAGATCATATGACAAAGTTACACCCCCAGGAAGTTGATACACCAAACTACCCAAAACGGGGTCCACAAAATTGTTGGATTTTCATATTCTGGGGTTAGGGTTTTGGATTTTATTTATGATGAAAATGCCTTTGGAGCCTCATTGTAAAATCATTTTCTTGTGGATGCGAGTAGAAGATACATCTCTTCTAAGAGATAAGCTCCCATCATTCTAGAGAGTCATTCACTTTATATTTTTATAGTCTTTGTACATTTTCACTCATTAATAGAAAATTGTGTATTACTGTATCTATGTGTTTATGATTGCATATTTGATACATTTATTTTATATTATTGGATATCCGATATATCTCTGTACATTTCTTTATTATATCTCTGCTCTCATTTCGTTCCAAAAATAATCTGGATCAATGTTATCAGAGCATGCTACTCTTGATCGTTTTTTCAGTGCATGTCCCCGACGAGGTCCAAGTATAGAAAGTTGGGTCTCAAGCTTGTCTCTCTTGAATACAATCTCTCTCACATGCCCAATAAATCCTCCATGGCGTAAGAAAAGAAAAACGACCAAGCAGACAATTCTATCAATATGTTGCTTGAGCAAGATCTCACGCGACAGAGGGACGAAATGATGGAGAATTTTTCCCACATCCTTCAACGCCTGTTAATTTAATAGACACGTATTCATTAAAAAACCACTTTGGAAGCAACTCTCCTTTCCAGGTACAAGTTAATTTTGATATTCTTGTATTTGAAGGCCAGATAGATGTGGATGCCCTAGACAAATGGTTAAATCTGTTAGAAAGTTATTTCTTTGTTCATAATTTTTCCGACAGGTAAAATATCACCTTCGCACTCCATAAAGCTCTCCCCCATGTCAAACATTGGTGGGAAACTTACTAGGAGCAAAGTTACATAGAGGAGTCTAGAATACATGGGGTCGAGCCCACTTGGGATTTTTTTGTGGATGCGGTAAAAGAACAATATTACCCTATTGGAAACTATGAGGATTAGTACATGACATGGACCACACGGGAGCAAGAGAGGGGACAAGTAGTTTTGGATTTCACCAATACCTTCCATACCTTTCATACCAAGTTTGGTATCAAAGTCTCTGAACGACATTGGTTCTAAAATACTGTGGGGCTCTACATAGATACATCCAAATTTAAATGTATTTTCTAGACATCTCATAACTCGGTGTTGTTTATCGATATGTTGTTAAAATAGAGCATAAATTTATGCACCAGAACAAATGAGAGTTTGGGTCTGCAAATTTTCAACAACCAAAGTATGATAAAGACGAACCTAATAAATAGTCTCCCAAAAACCAGTCCAAGCCACATGAAAAGAAGGGTCACCGGAAGATAAAGAAGGACACTGAAAAATGGTACGATTTCCACAAAATCCCCTGACACAACACCGATGAATGTCTCTCAAAATAGTCATTGGTGGACAATATCAAAGGCGAGGAGTTGAACCCTAATTCAGAATCTGATTCTAAAAATATTGGTAAAAGACATATCATCGACAAAGACACCACTACTATTGTTATGACTACAACAATTCAACCAGAAGAACCAAAATATCCTGAAGAGGGGGAGTGCCTTTTTCATTAACAGATCTGGGTGAAGAGGACCCTGATGCACTTTATTGTTGATAGTAGAAGCTAGAAGAACCTCATCTCAATAGAGGTCGTCAAACAGTTGGGATTGTCGACAACCGCACACCCGCAACCATACAAGATCGGGCGGCTTCACCAGGGACGAGATCTCCATGCCATCCAATAGTGTCGATTGTCATAAGACATCCAACCCTTCAAGGATAAGGTATTATGTGATGTTTCCCCACTGGATATCTTTGATGTTCTCTTGGGACAACCATATATGTGGAAGCGCCATGTTGTTTATGATTCTTAACCCCGTAGTGTCATTTTTTCTCTGGGGGGTCATCTCTACAGAGTACCAGAGGTAGTTCTGCCTACTATTCCACCTAAATAGTTCTGCAAGGTAGTATCTCATACTACAAAATCTAGCTTCTTCAAAATCTGTTCAAAAGGTGAACAAAAGGATACTGCAACCACTACAGCCTTGGCCCAAGCACCTTCTATCCAACATAAGAAGGTTGACAAGATTGCAGCAAAGCATAAAGATTCCTTCTGCACACATGCATATCATGCATCCAAACTGGTTAAAAAGGTCCAACCCTTCGAGTCACATGTTTGTGACAACCTTCAACAACCTAAGAGCGCAACTTCTCCAACAAGGCAAGCAACTCATTAAGATGCAGATTCAGCAAACGATTTTCCCTCTCCCCTGGGAACTCAATGAAATGGATACCATTGCTTCCTAAAGAGGGAGGATTGATCCAGGTTGATATCGATGGCAACCCACCATTTCCAACTGGCTCAATTTTTTTTTATGGCAATTTTGGTAATTTACTATTTTTAGCAGCTTTTAACTTCTGGGGCCATTTTGAGGGCCTAAATGAATATTTTTTGGGATCAAGATTCATAATTATAGTTGAAAGATTTTATTTATCCCCCTAAATTAATCTTCTCAGCGATACCTTTCAAACGAGCTATCGCGCACCCCAAACGGAGATCACATACCAAAGTTACACCCTCGGGAAGTTGATACACCAAACTACCCAAAATGGGGTCCCCAAAACTATTGGTTTTTCATCTTCCGGGGTTAGGGTTTTGGATTTTATTTATGATAAAAAGGCCTTTGGATCCTCATTATCAAATCGTCTTCTTGCAAATGCAAGTAGAAGACACATCTCTTCTCAGAGATAAGATGCCACCATTCTAGCAAGTCTTTCACTCTATATTTTTACAGTCTTTGTACATTTTTGCTCATTAATAGAAAATTGTGTATTACTGCATCTTTGTGTTTATGGTTGCATCTGTGATACATTTATGTTATATTATTGAATATCTGAGATATCTCTATACATTGCTTTATTATATCTGTGCTCTCATTTCATGCCAAAAATAATTCAGATCATAGCAAAAGGCTATTATAAAACTAAATTCTTCCATCAACAAGCCATCTAGAGGAATACTATCGAGAAAATGAATGATCTGCTAGTGGAAAAGAACTCAAGTCCTTAAATGAAATCTCTCAAGTTTTTTGCCACTTTAGATTTATCTACAAGGATCTAGAGTAGGTGAACATTAGAGAAATTATCTCGTTATCTTTGAAATTTGGAAAAATGTTCTCAGAAGAAGATGATTGGGAACTTATGAAGCCTGTATATAAGGAGGATATGATTTTAGTAATGAACTCATTTCAATATGTTGAATCTTGAAGTCCACAAGGATGGTTGGTTGAGTTCTATATGTTTTCCTATTATTGTATATGGTTTATACTTTATCAAAAAATTCTCCTATACTTCATAATGTTTTATCATTCAACAAAATATTAGCCATCCTTGGTCGAGTTCTATGGTGAATCTTCAAGTCCATAACCCCCTCCTCCCCCCACCTGCCTCCTCCCCTCTAGTAGAATTATAACACCTCTCATGCTCTATGCAGTCATCTTAGACTATTACATATTATACTCCAACATTATTATTTCCGTAGCTTGATATTACCATGGCAAGTGTCAAAACTAGGGCATTGTATTTCCCAAAAAGAGTGGCTTCATGCAAGATGAGTTGTACTGCATCCATAGTGTTGGGGGGGTGGTATGATAAGAAGAGTAAATGAGGGAAACATGCGAGAGGGGGGTGGTGGCAGGGAATTATTTAGAGTTGGAATACCCTAAACAAAGGATTGAAAACTCCAATTCTTTCTTTTTAAAAAAAGTTCTCTAATGTGCAAGCCTTTATAAAATATCAAAGAAAAATATTTCCCGTGAACTTACTTAAAGTGAAAATAATTTTTGATCGAATTGTGAAAGTCTAAACAACAATCGAGCAAATCCCTTGAGCTTTTGGATGATTGATTTTCTCTTGTGAGAAGAGGTTTAGCATGGTCATGGGGACCTAAGCATCCTAGCCTACATGTCTTGTGAAGATTGTGGAAACCTAGATACACGAGCCTATATCTAAATAGAAGGTTTATAAATGCCATGGAAACCAAGTGCACTAAACTTGAGGTCCAGTAGAACCCAAGAACAATAACCTTAAAGTCTAACAAAAGTCACAAACACACTTACCTTAACATCTTGCAAATACCTGAGAGGCCAAACACACTAACCTATAACATAATAAAGGATCTAACAAAAATTGTGAAAACCTAAACACATTAACTTATAACATAATAGAAAGTATACGATTATATAACAACGCAGATGAACAGACTCTTGCACAACCGCCTGCGCATGTATTTTTGTTCGCTCTTGAGGTATCTCATGGACTCATAGCAGCGCAGAGCAGAGGATAATGAAAACTATAATTCTGGCACTCGTACTAGTACTGTGATTCATCACTATCGCTAACGGAAGAAAACCCTCATGTCCAACGGATTTTAACTACGTCCATCAAATTCCATGGAACTCCACTTTCTGCCAGTCAGGTAATCATTATGACCAATGTCGGGATGTATTGTGGAGCTTATTTGCGATAGGCCTAGCACAACACTTACAAGACTCCTCCATGTTCTGGTTTCGCAACTATGCCTCTGCCACTGCCTTCCTGAATGAATTCCTGCAACAACATTCTGCATTGCCCACGGTTTCCCTTTCCCCGACCTTGGCCTCCCGCAGCCTGAACACAACCGCGTTTATTTCAAATCGTACTCGGTGCGACGACATACAGACAAAACATGATTGGATTGATTTTTTGGGCACTACTGCAATCAATTCGTCCTGGGCACTACAAACCCACGATTGTGGAAGATTTGAAGATGTTGCAGGGGAACATTGAGATTATCTATCAACTGAAGGATCTGCTACAGGAATTATGTGCTCACAAGTCACACCCAGAAAAATGGAGACCCTGATTAAACTTAACAGAAAATGATAGAATGCAGAAAACTGAATATCAATCAGAGAAAACTACAACAATAAACCTCACACTCACGAAAATAAAATTACTTTGTTTCTGAATACTCTTGACTATGCTTTATATCTGAAAGAAAAGAGATACAGAGTTCCTCTGTTACAACTGTATAACAAAGAGGAACATAGAGCATCCTCTGTTTCACAAAATGCCAAAGAAAGATCTGTAACAGTCAACAAAAAAGTCTTTCTCTTTCACAACATTCGTTCACTCAAAAAAACTCTATATGACGGCAACATAACCTAACAGTTAAATAGCATAACTGATAATCTAATGCAGTGAGTAGGAGTAGAATGTGGCATAGTTTGATGAACACTTGGAAGCTACGGTTACACAGCTGTAACAGCTGTGATAACTGAATGCTGAAAATTTAGCATCACGTTTTTTCAATCTCCCCCTTGATGTCAAGTTTGAGGATTCCTAACTGTGATCTGAGTTTCTCCAATCGATCCTTTGGAAAAGCCTCCGTAAAAATGTCTGCAAGATCATCTTCAGATTTACAAAATTCAAAAAAGAGAAACTCTTGTTGGACAAGATCTCTAATGAAGTGATGGCTAATATCAATGTGTTTACTCGTGCTATGTAAAACTGGATTTTTTGTCATAGAGATTGTGCTTTGATTATCACAATAAACTTTAATAGGTTTACGAATTTCCATGCCCAATTCTTCTAACAATATTGCCATCCAAATGAATTGAATGCTTATAGATGATGCTGCAATGTACTCCGCTTCGACTGTAGAAAGAGCAACTGTGGGTTGCTTTTTTCTGCTCCAAGAAACAAGATTTCCTCCAAAAAGAAAAGCAATCCTGAAGGTACTTTTGCGATCATCCAAGCTACCTTCCCAATCTACATCTGTGTATGCTACAACATTGAAATTATTAGTAGCATTATAAAACAATCCAAAAAATCTAGTACCACTTACATATTTGAGTATTCTTTTGGTTGCTTGCCAATGAGACTCATGAGGTTGATTCATGACCCTAGCAACTAGACTTACAGAAAATATAATGTCTGGTCTAGTAGTGGTCAGATACATTAAGCTACCAACCATGGATCTATAAAGAGTGGCATCACAGAGAGAAGATTCATCTTCTTTCATCAATTTTCTCCCAACAACAAGAGGAGTACTCACAGCTTTACAATTCTACATGTTAAACCTCCTCAACATGTTTTCAACATATTTGGTTTGACAAATAGATATACATTCAGTTGTTTGTCTGATTTGCATGCCCAGAAAATATTGCATTTCTCCCAAATCAAACATCTCAAATTATGATTTCATTTCTTCTTTAAACTCCTTCACAAGTGATATTGAGGTGCCCATAAATATTAAGTCATCAACATACAAACAAAGAATAATAAAATATGATCCAATGACCTTTTTGTAGACTGCACTTTCAGAATAACACTTAACAAAACCATGATCATGAAGGTATTTATCAATCCTAGAGTACCAAGCTCTAGGGGCATGTTTAATACCATAAAGTGTCTTCTTAAGCCTATACACCTTATCTTCTTTACCTTCAACAATAAAACCACGAGTTTGTTCAACATAAACTTCTTCCTTCAAATATCCATTTAAGAAAGAAGATTTGACATCCATTTGATAAACTTTCAACTTTAACTGAGATGCAATGGAAAGAAAGGTTCTTACTGTTTCAATTCTTGCTACAGGAACAAACCTTTCCTCATGGTCAATGCCTTCTTGTTGCACATACCCCTATGTAACTAAACGCGCCTTGTGTTTTGAAATGCTTCCATCCATACTAAATTTCATCTTGTAAATCCACTTTACTCCAATGGAAGATTTTTAATGAGGGAGTTCAACTAAATCGCATGTGTCATTTTTCTGTATTTGAGACATTTCATCCTCCATTGCTTGCACCCATGGCTCAGCAAAACAAGCTTCTTTAAAGTTGACAGGTTCAACATTTGCAGAAGAAACAAGAGAAAAATGATCATTATAATACCTTGATGTCTCATAAATCTCTTTCAAACTTCTTTTTTTTCTAGGAGGACTAGATGGAGATGTTGCTTGAGAACTTGTTGATGAGCTAGATAAAGGAGATGTTGCTTGAGAACTTGTTGATGAACTAGATGATGATGCCTTTGATGGAGAACCTCTTGTAGATGAACCTGAAATTGTTACTGTAGATGGATGCTTTGATGAATCATTATCATCAAGGATTAAATTCTCAATATGTGGGGTAACCAATTTATCTTTACTTTCATCCTTAAAATAAACTCCCCCTTCATCAAATATCACATCTCTACTTACATAAATATTATCAGTAACAGGATCATAACACCTATAAGCCTTACTTTCATCTGAGTATCCAATGAAAATACATTTTACAGACTTTCCATCAAGCTTTCGTCTTAGTTCAGAAGGAATATGCACATAGCATGTACACCCAAAAAATTTCAAATGAGAAACTGTTGGCTTTCTACAAAACCAAGCTTCATAAGGAGTAGAGTTATTTACCATTTTTGTAGGACTTTTGTTGAGAATATATACTATTGAATGCACTGCATCTGCCCAATATATGTTTGGAAAAGACATTTGTTTTAACATACATCTAGCCATCTCTACAATTGTTTTGTTTCTCTTTTCTGTTGTACCATTTTGTTGAGGAGTATAAGTTGTAGTTAGCTCCTTTTTTATGCCATTTGAGATGCAAAAATATTTAAAATCATTGGAGGTGAACTCTCCTCCTCTATGAGTTCTTAAAACTTTCAAATAGAACCCTGATTCCTTCTCACCACATGCTTTAAAATTTTGAAAAAAAACTAAAATCTTGAGACTTCTCACTTAGAAAATAGACCCGTGACATTCTTGAAAAGTCATCGACAAAAAGAAGGAAATATTTGTTTTTTGCAAGGGACAAAGTTTGCATTGGGCCACAAATATCTGCATGTACTAAATCCAAAGGCTCTGCTGCTCTAAATTGATGAAAATGAAATCTATATCTATGTTTCTTCCCTACTGCACAACCTTCACATATCTTATTATCATGATTTTTGAAAGAGGATAAACCTCTTACTAAATTTTTCTTTTGCAGCATAGAAAGAGATCGAAAATTAAGGTGTCCTAGCCTTTTGTGCCAAAGCCAAGACACATCAACTAAGGCCTTCAAACAAGTTACATTTGGTTCCATTCTCATCAAAAACATCCTATTTTCTGTCATAGCAACTTCAACAACTCGGGTAGTATTGTTGAAAATCCTACAAAACTTTCCTTCAAAAACAATCTTATAATTTTTAGAGTTTAGCTGCCCTATGCTAATCAAATTGTGCCTTAAACTTGGAAAAAACAAAGTATCGTGTACATACATAAAACCTCCATTCTTGACTTTTATAGCAAGGGTACCTTTACCCATTATATCTACTTCATTATCATTGCAAAAATTTACTTTTCCCTTCACACTCTCATCTAACTTTACAAACAGACTTTTGTTTCCAGTCATATGATTTGAGCAACCACTATCTAAATACCATGTAAAATCATCTTTAGCTTCAAGACAATTACTTGTAAGAAACAGAGTTTGAGAGGTTTCACCTTCTTCCTTGCTGAAATTTGCTTGAGAGGTGTCTCTCTTCTTCTTAAAGCAATAGCTTTCTAGGTGACCATTTTATTATAGTAGGTGCAATGAAAAATGCCTCTGCCAGAGCTACTGCTTCTTCCTCTACCTCGACCACCACTTCCTCTACCTCTTCCACGACCTCTACCTCCTCTAAAAAAAGGAGTAGAAGCTTCAGTCATGGCAGATGAAAATTGCTTATTCTTCTCTTCAACTTTCAACTTACTTTGAAAAGCCTGATCAAAAGGTTCCTCATTCTTTTTCAACCTGCCTTCATGAACTTGAAGACTACCAAATAAATCAGTAAGGGTTAGCTGATATAAATCCCTTGACTCTTCTGTAGCAATAATAATTGGATCAAATTTTTTTGGGAAGACTTCTTAAAACCTTTTCAACAATCTTCCTATCTTCAAGTATTTCACCATGAGCATGAATAGCATTTACAATATTCTGAACTCTAGTGATAAAAAATTCAACATCTTCACTTTCTTTCATAGATAGAGACTCAAAATATCATCTCGACATCTGGAGTTTAACAAACTTTACCTTGACAAAACCTTTATAAGATTTTTCCAAAGTTTCCCAAGCATTATGGGAAATTCCACATTTTGCAATTTTTGGAAACACAGAGATATCAACTCCTGTTTGAAGAAGAAACAAAGCCTTAGCATCCCTTTTCCTATTTTTCTTCAATTCTATCTTCTGATCAACTGATAATGCATTATAGACAGCTTGATCAATTGGCTCTGTGTACCCTGTAGAAACAAGAATCCATAAATCTTGTGAGATGAACAAAGTTCTTATCTTCACACTCCAATACTCATAATTTTCCCCACAGAAAAGAGGAATCTGGTACTAGACTGAATTGTTATTTTGGGCCATTGTCTCCTTCTTCTGGATGCAAACAACCACAAATTGCAAACAACCATAGACCTGGGAGCTCTGATACCAAGTGAAGGATTTGCTACATGAATTGTGTGCTCATAAGTCGCACCCAGAAAAATGCAGACCCTGATTAAACTTAACAGAAAATGATAGAATGCAGAAAAATGAATATCTATAAGAGAAAACTACATCAATAGAACTCAAACTCAGGAAAATAAAATTACTATGTTTCCGAATACTCTTGTCTATGCTTTATATATGAAATAAAATAGATACAGAGTACCTCTGTTACAACTACATATCAAAGAGGAAAATAGAGCATGCTCTGTTTCACAAAATGCCAAAGAAAGATCTCTAACAGTCAACAAAAAAGTCTTTCTCTGTCACAACATTCGTTCACTCAACAAAAAACTCTGTATGATGGCAACATAACCTAACAGTTAAATAGAAGAACTGATAATCTAATGCAGTGAATAGAAGTAGAACGTGGCATAGTTTGATCAACACTTGGAAGCTACGATTACATAGCTGTAACAGTTGTGATAATTGAATGCCGAAAATTTAGCATCACATTATGTCATTGAACTCTGAAGATCAATCCTAAATCATATCCAGGTCTATTTCCTTTAAAAATGTTATGTTATTAGCTTAGTTTTGATCTAAATAAGTTGAAAAATATCCAATCCTATGCTTTTCAGGTTGAAAACAACAAGTGATAATGCCCAACATGTCCAAGGTTCTCTATTGTAGCAAGCACCTACCTCCCATTTTGTTTGGAGAAAATGGACTCTCTTATAAAATGCTTAACATGTCCCCAAATTGTAGTATATTATATTTAATTTAATATATAAATTAAAACCATTACATACTAAACCCACTTCAGAATTTTTTGGTCATGTGTGAGCATTGTCAAAAACAAATTGTCAATCTAACAAAGTCAACTTCTAATATAATATAATCACATTATTTAAGAAAATCAAGTTTAACTTTCAATATAATATATTCACATCACTTTAGAATTTATTTTTTGGTAATGTGTGCCATGTGCTATTGTAAAAAAAAACTGTTAATATATTAAATTCAACTTTTAATAATATAATATGATTTCATTATTAGACAAACAAAAGAAATAATAATAATAATAAATATAAAAAAAAATAAAAAATTATAATATAAATATCATTAAAAAAAAAGTGAAACATTGATTTTTATGTAAAAACAAAATAAATAGTATTAATAATAATAAATATAAAAATAATATGAAAAGTAAAACATAGATAATTTTTATGTAAAAATAAAATAAATATAAAATTTAATAATAAATATGAAAACATAATGTGAAAAAAAGGTATAAATCACTTTTATTTAAATGTAAGTATGATTATTTTTGCTTTGGATTTTCACAAACAAAAAAATATTTAAAATCTTTTAATAAAAATTTAACTTTTTATATTATTTTTATATTTTTTATATTATTTTTATATGCATATGTCCATGTCCTACAACACTAAAGCCACTTGAAATAGTTTTTTAATTACAAACATCATTTTTTTTCAAATAAAATTTATTTACATTTTCTTTCTTACACAATAGCATCATTCTATATAGTGGACGAACCTCCAAATTCGAAAAGGAATATGGATTTTTTTCAATATACATGATAAGAAATTATATATTCCAACAACTGGTTTTAATTTTCAATTTTATTCTATATAGTGGACGAACCTCCAAATTCGAAAAGGAATATGGATTTTTTTCAATATACATGATAAGAAATTATATATTCCAACAACTGGTTTTAATTTTCAATTTTTTTTAATTTATATGGCTAGTTGTGAGGTTAAAGCTATTCCAATAAGTTTATTCTAAATATTTTATGTTTTATTTTTATTTTTTTGGCACATTCTTTCAACAAGTTTTTTCCAAAATTTAGTCATAAATTTAAAAGGATAATTAGAATTGTAGATTTCAATCATTGAGATTATATATTCTAGGTTTCCTCATTGTTTTTGGGGGTATTGATTTTATTTATTCATTTAAAAATGTGATTTAAGCATGTAAAATTCACCAACAATTGTATTGTCGGATTCTAGTGATAGTTGCTGAAAAAAGTAAAAAACGTAGAACGTTTAGGATTCTGTCATTTCAATGCACAAAACCTTGGAATTTCAATGAAAGAATGAGTTACAGAGTGAGAGATGAGAACGTGCACAAGTGTAATGTAACGTGTTTAACACATTTTTCATGTATTTCCAGTTTATCTTTTTGTGGGTCTATCAAAAGTATGCAGGGTGGGCACTCGTTGGATACAAAATTTAATTATGCATCCAAAAAGTGTCTACATTTGAAATTTGACTAAAGCAATTAGGAGATAAGCTGAAAATATGATTAAAAAAAGTAGTTTTCTTCCTTTCCCTCCAAAAATATTTACTTTATGGTTGATATCATCATCTTGAATCATATTGGTTCTTTTAAAGTTGAATTTGATAATACATTTTTTTTAGACTCATCTTTTACCTCAAAATTCCCTTAATGTAAGTTGTCCATCCTCTAAACTCGTACTCGTGCAAGATTCCATCCGCCAACAGATATGGATATATATCAAACCAGTTCTTGGAAAAAACCAAACCATATAGTTTCCATATTCTTTCATGATCTCTAATCTTGACAAATTGAGGTGGCAAGGATTGGAAATGAGCATGGACTCTAGCTTATTCTATACTTGATAGCACATGCTCTATGTCAGACCACTTCTTGGAAAAGACCAAACCATACAGTTTCCAGATTCTTACATGATCTCTGATCTTGACAAATTGAGGTGGCAAGGGTTGCAAATGAGCATGGACTCTAGCTTATTCTAAACTTGATAGCAGATGCTCTAAATCATCCCATCCTACGAGAGTTTATGTGGATAATAACCTGCAACTTTATGAATGAGGATATATGATGTATGGAAATGATAAACCATTAAAATGTCATTTTTCCTTATCAATGCTAACCACCATTTTTCCTACCAGAATACATACCTACATACCTTGTTTGCGAGAAACACTAGAGAAAATACTTCTACTTACATGCCTTTTTTGTCATCTTAAAAAGCAGCATTCCATGTATTAGAGCCACTTATACTTACATTCCTTCCTTGCCATATTAATGAGCATCATTATTTGCTTGTTTTTCATCTTAAGAAACATCATTCCCTAGTTGTCATCTTCACAAGCATCATTCTATAGTTTTTTACCATCTTAACAATCATCATTCCGTCCATGCCTCATTTAATCATTCTCCCCTTGTTTCTCGTATTAAGAAGCATCATTCCATGCAGTAGAGTAAAGGTCTCTCATATTCCTCACCTAAAGGCTGATTTCTTTTTTCTCTCCTCCTTTTAATCTAATCTTGGTTTCTATATCATTCCTTCTTTCTCCCATGCTTTTTCTTTTTTCTTTTGTTTTAATTTTTTTTTTTTTCACTTTTCCATCTTTTAATTTTTGTTCATCGTTTTAATATTTCCTTATATATTTTCATAAAACTTTTATTATTTTTATTAGTTTATTTTCCCGTTTTCCTATCAGTACAAAATTTCTCTCATATTTTAAAACTTTTCCATTCCAATATGTTGTTTTTTAATTTTTAAAACTATTTATGGTGTATCCGACATATTTCTTCTTATATTCAATTGTTTATTATAAGTGCTATTGTAAAAAAAACTATTTTTATTTGATTTGTTAATTATTTGATTTGTCAAATCCATCAAAGAGAAAATGAATAAGCTAATTGAATTGGACCATGAGTGTAACAAAAGAACCTTGAACCTCATAATTTTTGGTATAAAAGAACAACAAGAGGATGATACGCTAGCAATAGTAAAAGAACAATTAAAAAATAAATCACAAATTGATACAACTTACCTCATAGAAGCAAAGAGGCTAGGAAAAATAATTGATCACAAAGATAGGTTGATCCGTGTCAAAGTAAGTTGTAATGACCATACATATAGCATACTTAGTAAATCTACGAGCTTAAAAGGGTCGAGAATATTTATAAATGAAGACCTCATTCCCGAAGACCAAGCTAAATTAAGGAAGGAAGTTCAAAAAGTAAAAGAAGCCAGGAAAGAAGGAAAATGGGAAATAATTAGAAATCGAAAAGCTATTGTTAGGGATAGAGACCAGAAGGATAGTAATAAATAGGAATTTGGGACACTTGGGATCCTTTTTTGGAATTGTCCTGGCTTTCCATGGCACAAAGGTCCTATGATAAATTGGATCCCAAGTGGTATTGATATTATCTGTCTAGCTGAAACTTGGGAGCATGAGGAGTCTAAGGTCCCTAACATGGAAGGATTTGTCTTGTGGTCGGCATGGAAGAAAAATCCCACTGTAAAGGGATAGGAGGCATAGTTTGTTATATTAGAAAAAGAATTTCTCCTCACATTCAACTTCATAAGATTGACCCTCTTAATCAATACATTTGGATAGAAATTCCAGACACCAATGCTAAGAAGATGTATATAGCAATTTGTTATTTTGCACCTATTAGTTCTACTTTTTATAAGAAAAATAATCTAGATAAAAATTCTCCCTATAACAATTTAGAACAAGATATTTATAATTTGAAAAATGAAGGTAATATCCTCCTACTAGGAGACTTT
>SNQJ01S0024697.1:18516-41236 GCA_010110895.2 Picea sitchensis | reverse complement strand
CGACCAGGGATGGCTAATATTTTGTTGAATGATAAAACATTATGAAGTATAGGAGAATTTTTTGATAAAGAATAAACCATATACAATAATAGGAAAACATATAGAACTCAACCAACCATCCTTGTGGACTTGAAGATTCAACATATTGAAATGAGTTCATTACTAAAATCATATCCTCCTTATATACAGGCTTCTTAAGTTCCCAATCATCTTCTTCTAAGAACATTTTTCCAAATTCCAAAGATAACGAGATAATTTCTCTAATGTTCACCTACTCTAGATCCTTGTAGATAAAACTAAAGTGGTGAAAAACCTGAGAGATTTCATTTAAGGACTTGAGTTCTTTTCCACTAGCAGATCATTCATTTTCTCGATAGTATTCCTCTAGATGTCTTGTTGATGGAATAATTTACTTTTATAATAGCCTTTTGCTATGATCCGAATTATTTTTGGCATGAAATGAGAGCGGAGATATAATAAAGAAATGTACAGAGATATCTTGGATATCCAATAATATAACATAAATGTATCAGATATGCAACCATAAACATAGAGATACAGTAATACACAATTTTCTATTAATGAGCAAAAATGTACAAAGACTGTAAAAATACAGAGTGAAAGACTTGTTAGAATGGTGGCAGCTTATCTCTGAGAAGAGATGTGTCTGCTACTTGCATTTGCAAGAAGATGATTTTACAATGAGGATCCAAAGGCCTTTTTATCATAAATAAAATCCAAAACCCTAACCCTGGAAGATGAAAAGCCAACAGTTTTGTGGACCCCGTTTTGGGTAGTTTGGTGTATCAACTTCCCAAGGGCGTAACTTTGGCATGTGATCTCCGTTTGGGGCGCACGATAGCTCGTTTGAAAGGTATCGTTGAGGAGATTCATTTAGGGGGATCAATAAAATCTTTCAACTATAATTAAGAAGATCGATCCCAAAAAATCTTCATTTAGGCCCTCAAAATGTCCCTAGAAGTTAAAAACTGCTAAAAATAGTAAATTACCAAAATTTCCATATAACTTTTTTGAGCCAGTTGGAAATGGTGGGTGGCCATCGATATCCATCTGGATCAATCCTCCCTCTTTAGGAAGAAATGGTATCCATTGCATTGAGTGCCCAGGGGAGAGGGAAAATCGTTTGCTGAATTTGCATCTTAATGAGTTGCTTGCCTTGTTGGAGAAGTTGCACTGCTTAGCTTGTTGAAGGTTGTCATGACCATGTGGTTGGAAGGGTTGGACCTTTCTAACCAGTCTGGATGCATGAGATGCATGTGTGTAGAAGGAAGCTTTACACTTTGCTACAATCTTGTCAACCTTCTTATGTTGCATAGAAGGTGCTTGGGCCGAGGCTGTAGTGGTTGCAGTATCCTTTTGTTCACCTTTTGAACAGAGTGTGAAGAAGATGAATTTTGTAGTATGAGATACTACCTTGTGGAACTGTTTAGGTGGAACAGTAGTCAGAACTACCTCTGGTATTTTGTAGAGATGACCCCCTAGAGAAAAAATGACACTGCGGGGTTGAGAATCATAAACAACATGGCACTTCCACATATATGGTTGTCCCAAGAGAACATCACAGATATCCAGTGGGGAAACATCACATAATACCTTATCCTTGAAGGGCTGAATGTCATATGACAATCGACACTGTTGGATGACATGGAGATCTCGTCCCCGTTGAAGCCACCTGATGTTGTATAGTTGCGGGTGTGGGGTTATCGACAATCCCAACTGTTTGATGAACTCTGTTGAGATGAGGTTCTTCTGTCTTCTTCTATCAACAATAAAATGTAGTGGGGTCCCATTCAACCACATCTGTTAATTAAAAAGGCACTCCCCCTCTTCAGGATCTTTTGGTTCTTCTGGTTGAATTGTTGCAGTCACAACAATAACAATGGTGTTTGCGTTGATAATCTGTCTTTTACCAGTATTTTCAGAATCAGATTATGAATTAGGGTTCAGCTCCTTGCCTTTGATATTGGCCACCAATGACCATTTTGAGAGACATTCCTCGGTGTTGTGTCAGGGGATTTTGTGGAAATCACACCATTTTTCAATGTCCTTCTTTGTCTTCCTGTGACCCTTGTTTTCATGTGGCTTGGACTAGTTTTTGGGAGACTTTTATTAGGGTCGTCTTTATCATACTTTGGTTGTTGCAAATTTGAAGACCCAAACTCCCGTTTGTTCTGGTGCTTAAATTTCTGCTCGATTTTAACAACATATCGATAAGCAACACTGAGTTATGAGATGTCCAGAAAATCCGTTTCAGTTTGGATGTATCTATGTAGAGCCCCACAGTATTTCAGAACCAAATGTCGTTCAGAGTCTTTGATACCAAACTTGGTATGAAAGGTATGGAAGGTATTGGTGAACTCTGGAACTGCTTGTCCCCTCTCTTGCTCCAGTGTGGTCCATGTCATGTACTGGTCCTCATAGTTTCCAATAGGGTAATATTGTTCCTTTACCGTATCCATGAAAAAAATCCCAAGTGGGCTTGGTCCCATATATTCCATACTCCTCTGTGTAACTTTTCTCCCAATATGTTTTCCACCAATGTTTGAGATGGGGGAGAGATTTATGGAGTGCGAAGGTGATATTTTCCCTGTCAAAAAAATTATGAACAAAGAAATAACATTCTAACAGATTTAACCATTTGTCTAGGGCATCCACATCTATTTGACCTTCAAATACAGGAATATGAAAATTAACCTGTACCTTGAAAGGAGAGTTGCTTCCAAAGTGGTTGTTTAATGAAGATGTGTTTGTTAAATTGACAAGCGTTGAAGGATGTGGGAAAAATTCTCCATCATTTCATCCCTCTATCACGTGAGATCTTTCTCAAGCAACATATTGATAGAATTGTTTAATCTGTCGTTTTTCTTTTCTTACGCCATGGAGGTTTTATTGGGCATGTGAAAGAGATTGTATTGAAAAGAGACAAGATCGAGACCCAACTTTCTATACTTGGACCTCGTTGGGGACATGCACTGAAAAAATGATCAAGAGCAGCATGCTCTGATACCATTGATCCAGATTATTTTTGGAACGAAATGAGAGCGGAGATATAATAAAGCAATGCGCAGAGATATATCAAATATCCAATGATATAAAAGAAATGTTTCAAATATGCAATCATAAACACATAGATACAATAATACACAATTTTCTATTAATGAGTGAAAATGTACAAAGACTATAAAAATACAAAGTGAAAGACTCTCTAGAATGGTGGGAGCTTATCTCTGAGAAGAGATGTATCTGCTACTCACGTCCACAAGAATATGATTTTACAATGAGGCTCCAAATGCCTTTTCATCATAAATAAAATCCAAAACCCTAACCGCAGAAGATGAAAAGCCAACAATTTTGTGGACCCCGTTTTGGGTAGTTTGGTGTATCAACTTCTCGGGGGTGTAAATTTGGCATATGATTTCTATTTGGGGTGCACGATAGCTCATTGGAAAGGTATCATCGAGGATATTCATTTAGGGGGATCAATAAGATCCTTCGGATATAATTTATAAACTCGATCCCAAAAACCTTCATTTAGGCCCTCAAAATGGCCCCAGAAGTTAAAAACTGCTAAAAATAGTAAATTACCAAAATTGCCATAAAACTGTTTTGAACCACTTGGAAAAGGTGGGTGGCCACTGATATCCATCTGGATCATGCTAACCATGTAGATACTCATGTATCTCCATTTGGATTCCTCCCAAGGAACCATTTTTTTCTTATCTATCTCAAATGCCTCTATCTCCATATATCTACCTTTGTCTCCTTAATATGCAATAAGGTCTTGCAGAGAAATTTCAACTTGAGCTTCAGTATTGGAAAATTTAGACTCAAATTCTTAGAAGGTGTTTTTTGGAACCTAAGGTTTTGTAGAAGTTTTGTGCATGTCGTAAATGGATGCAAAAGAAGCCTTCACTTCGTCATCTTTGTGTTTTTGGGTGTGAGGCATATGATCACGTCCCTAAGGAGAAGCACTTGAAGTTGGATAAAAAGGGTATGAATTGTAGATTCATTGGTAATGTAATTGGTGTGAGAGGGTAAAATATTTGGGATCCTATGGTTGGAAATTTTTTGTATAGAAGGAATGTTATTTTCAGAGAAGTTAAGTCTTCTCCCACAATGGTGCACCCTAAAGAGGATGAGAAGAAGTAATTTGTTCAGCTACCACCCAATACCAATAAAATTGAACTGAAAAATGAACAAGAATTCCATTATGGACTTGATGAGGAGGAAAGTTTAGAGATTTTGGAAGAGAAGGATGAAAATCCACCTCAAACTTTAAATAATTACACTCAACAAATAAGGAAACTAGAAATGTATAATTATAGTCCATTTGATTTCAAATGTATATTTTCTAATGTTGATGACACTAGAATTGTGAAAGAGGAAATGGAGGTCGAAGATAATGAGTCTTAGATATTAGCCATGGATGATAAAGTGGTCTCACTTAGAAAGAATTTTTTATGTTGGTAGCATTGAACATATACTTTCACACAAGTCGAAGTATCTAGATGTGTGGAAGCCATCCAATGCCTTGTACCTTGGTAATTTACTCTAATTAAAGGAATTATTAAAGTAAAGTGTTTTTATTAATTGGTCGAGTTCAATTTAATGAAATGATAAAGTAATTAGTATTAGTGAATTAAATATTAGTGTTATGGATAAAATCTCAGGGATGGATAGTAAAATCTCCCTATGATTTTCCTATTGATCCTAGACAAATAGTGAGCTAGACTTCTATTGATTTACTTTAAACTCAATCAATTTGATTCACAATTACACAAAGAAATGGTGGAATAACATACATTTTCCTAAAGGTTGTCCTTCGTATGTCCTGTCTACTACAGTCCTGAAGTTCCAACTCTAGCCTCTACAACCTTCTCCCTGTAAACAAGAGAAAAAAAAATTACTTCCTACTTCTCTTCTTATAGTTATAATCCTAGATCTAGCTTGGATCTAACATGATCTATGATCAAATAAATCAGATCTCAACATTCATGCTTAAAATACAAACATTCATAGGGGAAAATCAATGATATATTAACTTGAAAAATAGAAATACATCAATACCATTACCTCTTAGTGTAGTTGCATTCATCTTTTCCCCTCATCTCTTCAACCAAGCTAGAAAAACTAACCACAATTGATGTATATGTAGAAGAACCTCTCAATTTTAGCATCATGGATCTGTAAATAATTCTTCCTACTCATGCTCAATATTTTCCTTCTTTATATAGATTCTTGGAAGAGACTTAGGAGAGATTTTAGAACTTATAGAGACCAATGGAGACTCAAATGATACAAGTTCCAAGGCTCATACCATGAAGAACTGACTCGTACTTTTCTTGCCTCTTCAAAACTCCACAAATATAGAACATTATAGAGGGTGTCATGGGTTGCACTACAACTGATCCATGACATGTTGCTTGTTGTCTTTGTGTGACTTGTGACACCCTAGAAAAATTATCTAAATCCCGAGGTAGAGTTGTGACCTAGATTTCATATTTTGTTTTGTTCCTCTTTGACCATGTAGGGTGGAAATTAAGGCTATAACAAATGCCCCCTAATGTGTGAGCTCGAGAAAGGAATGGATGGCCAAAACACATTACAATAAAATAGAATCCATCTGAGATGGTGTGAGGAGAGAGAAAAGAGTTCTAAAAGTCAAAGGGTACCTGCAATAAAAAACCAGGGATAACGAAATATATAGACCATCCCCAAGGTAGACATGCTCAGAATTTGTAGAGTATCAAATCATGGTCGACACACAATACATTACGAATTCATGACATGAAACGAAAGACCATGGCCACGAAAGAATGCATAGTGTATCCATGTCATAAATAAGATCATAGCCATGAGAAAATACAATGTGGATATATATATCAAAACCTATATATCAGGAAGACAATGAGCATTGAGGAGAGTTCCCATGAATCCTTCAAATTACTCATAGACAAGTGATGTACTCCATAGAAACTTGGGAGGGGGTGTTGTAAAGGAAGGATGTGGCCCCAAACTCAAGTTCTTTATCCCAAACCCCATTGGTACAAACATACAACATGTGAATATGTGAGTTGATGTCAAGCACGATAGAAACAATCTAATTATCGGTCATTGAGGTATACTGTTAACAAATGCAAGGGTACCTACCGATGAGGAAGATGGATCCCAAGGTACCTAGCACAATATAGCGAGTGTGAATAGATTATTTGAAGTTGAACATTCATAGAATCAATCGATTGATATTCAATAATCTAAACTTAGTGTATATCATGAGGAGGTATTCCATTGAGGACTACAACCTCCAAGGTACTAGTTGGTTTCTAGATCCCTCTCGTATATAATGTGTTGAAGTTGATAGGAATAGATCCGCCGAAGGAGGTTCATAATGTATCCCCCATAAATTGACATGAAACATACACCGAGAAATGATGTGAAGAGAGAGAATCACCAAGTACAACTAACACGGGGATGGCCATCACAGAAAGACAACAAAACAACAGATGGTCGACTAAGGCTTGAACTTCCCTTGAACATATAGCATGACATAATGGTGACTTGGTAGCATGACTCAAGAGATGGATGAAAATAGTGCAACAATGCAGGAGGCACTGAAGAACTCTCCATGATGACTAGAAGAGTAACCAACCATAGGAGTATCTATGACTCATCATACTTGTATGACTCCTAGGAAAGATAAAACTCAACTGTAATATGGTGATTCAAACATATTCCATGTTCAAGGGCGATTCGAGTGACGTTTCCATTTCAAGAATAAATCAATGATAAAAAAAAAACCTACACTTTTTCTTTTTACCTTTTTTTTGTGTTTGGTGTCTCCTTCATGCTTTAACAAGAACAAAAGAGAGATAAAAGAGTGTTCGCTAGTGTCTTTTTTGTTCAGTTTTTACGATCCCGAAAAAGAGTTAAAAGTATACCCACAGTGATTTATTTTTTGTGTCTTTTAACAAGTTCCAAAAAGAGGTAAAAGTGTACTCAGAAGTGTCTATTTCGTGTCTTTTTATGAGTCTGAAAAAGAGATAAAAGTGTACTTGTCTGGAGAGAATGAGTAGCTTAACAACATGCTCTTATGTTCCAAGTGCATGGAATCGACCTAAGAAAAATGAATGTAAATGGTACTAACGAGTGAGGTCCACTCTTAGTAGTTGTTATCTACATGGGTAGATAGATACAAAATGAAGGCCAAATAATGCAAGAGGAGGATGGTCAAAGGCTATGAAAATAGTGGTAAGTGGGATTTGGTAAAATAGAAGTGCAGTGATGGGGTGCATGATGAAAGAAAAAAATTCATAGGTGACCATTAAGAACTATAAAAAATTGGGGAACCCCCACATGATGTGGAAAGAATATAGATGAAGAGAGGAGAATGAGGCTCAACATCAAGTCATGGCGGGATACAAGAGGGTTCTTGAGCCTACAAGAAGTCGCAACATGGGAACCAAATGGAAATATGGGTGCTAACTAGGGAATCCATGGAGGGTAGGCACTATTGAACAAGTTACGATGTGAAAAAAAGAGTGGTTGATGTTGTAACCTGACAGTATCGAACCTAAGGCATTGAAACAACAAAATGGATGGTTAATAATGTGAATAATGGATGCAGGGAAAAAACTATCCCTATATTCTAGTTTTAAGAACACGTACCTCAACTTCAGGGGAAGTCACTATTTTCCATAAAAAAAATCCTATTATCCTATCAACACATGTAAAATAGATTCCATAGTCAATTTAATTAAAAATGGCATAAAATGAAAATAAGCCCATTAAAAAATAAATAAGTTGAAACCATTTTATTAGTCTTAATGTGAAAAAGGATTTTTTATCACCCAAAGTTTTATAAAAGAAAACTTATTGTTGTGGTCACAACAACTTGTTGGATTACTTAGAGGGGGGGGCTAATCAGTAATGAACAATTTATACCACTTATTAATCCTTTTTAACCACAATGTATATTCCTTTAATGTATTCAACAATGTTCATCAGTTCATCATTAATATGTTATTGCATCATATAACATTAACATCCATCAGTGAATAATAAACAATAATAGACACATCCACATAATGCAAGTACACCAGTATTTTACGTGGAAACCAGGAGAAAACCACATAATGCAAGTACACCAGTATTCAGATGCCTGAGGTTCCATAGTGAGTGTCAGTTGTTGGATGTTGGGTAGACGTGGATGGTTGATCCACCCTACGTCGCAAGTTTGTTAGTCCGAAACTCGAGAATTTGTTGTGAAATGCCTTGAAACCTCCCGAAACGCGAAGTCGCGAAGTGCCCTTTTCCTAAGCGAGTGTTCATGGCCCGCGATCATGTGGGTTGGGGATTAAGAGAGAAGGGGGTAGAGCCCGAAGGATTATTATAGAGCTGAGAAGAGCTTGGAAAATTCATGAAATCTGAACATTTTCTTAATTCATATTTTCTTATAAATGCTGTGGGATTTGTTAAGGAATAATGGCCTGACAAATTCCAGTTGTCTGCACATTATGTTTGTATAAGTTTAGTGAGTGCCAGAACCAAGTAGAATTTCCATTGAGTGCAAAATAAATGGAAGAGACACATAATTCTTTCGGTTCAGAGAACAAAGTTAAAGGGATGGATGTTCATTTGGGAGTTGAAGGGTCGAAATCCAATGGGCATGGAGAAGAGATAGATAAGGAAGGGCATATGATGAAGATCATTGAAAAATTGCAGAAAGATGCCCAAACTCACTGAACATATAACATAAAGCTTAGGATAAACAAGGTGAATTAAACTTAAAGTTGATGAAGAGTCTGGAGAGATTATAAAAGAAGTTTGAACAGGAGAGAGACTCGAGTAAAACAAGGAGTCACCAGACTTTTGAGGGAAGCAGATCAAGGGGTGTTGGTAAACACCATCATCACTCCCAAGGTCGCTCCAAGAGGAGGGCTCACAGTAGTTCAATCCCATCTCCTACCATAAATCACAAGAGATCTGGAGTGGATCAACTAAAAGGCGAAATGAGAAAGATTAAGCCTCCCACGTTTGATGGAGATCACAAGAAGGAGGAAGATGTCGAAACATGGTTTCTTGGAATGAGGAAATATTTCCAACTGCAGAATTATTCCTCTCATGTAGAAGGAAGAATTTCAATGTATAAACTAAAAGGAAAATCATCCATGTGGTGGGATCAACTTGTGTAGGTGCAACACATTAGAGAGAAATATGTCACTTGGAAAGAAATCAAGAGGTATTTCGAGAATAAATACTTGACTAAAAGGTATTATGATAGAAAGATGAAAGATTTCTTTGAACTCAAGATGGACAACATGGCCATTGATGAATACGAACGAAGATTTTTGGAATTGTTGAAGTATGTTTTGTTCATCAAAGATGAGATTGTCAAGATTCAAAGCTATCTGAGTGGACTTCCACCCTCCATCAGTGATAATATATAGTATGATGACCCTAGGACCATGGAACAAACGATAAGAAGAGAGAAATGATTATATGAGCAACAATGAGAAAAGCCTACTTTTTGGAAGGCTTGGGATGACTAGAAGAAGTTCAAGAAAGAACAGAGGAAGAAAGGAAAGAAACCTCATTTTTTCAAAAATAGTTCTCAAGGAGAACCATCATTTAGATAGCCGAGAATGGATGACGTAGCGGAATAAAGGCCAATACATATGCCCATTCAATGTTGGGGATGTCAAGGAAACCATAAGTACATAGATTTTCCCCACAAAAATGACAAAGTGAGAGTTGTCCATAATGTTCAGCAAGATGAAATAGTGGAGGACATGGATAGTATAATCCCAAGGATATATGAAACCCTGGACAACAAGAAAGTTGAATTTCGGCCGCACATGATTGAAGTGGAAGGTATGATCAATAACCACCCCTTCACTATTTTAATTGATTCAGGAGCTAGCCATAGCTATATAGATCCTAGACTGGTGGAAAATTTTCATTTGTCGATAAGCAAACATGAAAAGTATTGGTAAGTGCAGCTGGCTATAGGAACCAAGAGGAAAGTCACTGATTTGGTTAAGTCTTGTCCAGTGGGAATGAATGGACTGAGCACAAAGGTTGAATTGAATGTTCTGCCTTTAAGTTCTTATGGTTGTCTAATTGGGATGCATTGGATGGACCAACACCATGCCATATTGGACTTTCATAGTAAGGCATTCACTTTCTTGGATGAGGAAGGAAATCAAAGAACAGTCCAAGGAATTCCTAGAGTTGTTGCTAGCAGAGAAATCTCAACAATCCAGATGAAGAAGTGTTATAGGAAAGGTTGTCAATTATTTGCAGCCCATGTGGAGGAAACACCTAAGGATAAGGTGTCAAGTATTGGAGATAATGCGATACTAAAGAGTTTGAAGATGTATTCTAGGAGGTACCAGGATTACCTCCGAAGAGAGATATTTATTTCTCTGTAAACTTGATGCCTGGAGCAACTCCAGTGTCAAAAGCTCCTTACAGAATGAGTACGCCAGAGATGAAAGAGTTGCAATTGCATCTTGAAGAGCTTCTGAAGAAGGGGTACATATGCCCAAGTGTGTCACGTTAGGGAGCCCCAATCCTATTTCTGAAGAAGAAGGACGAAATGTTGAGATTGTGTATCGATTTCAGATAGTTGAACAAAGTAACTGTAAAGAACAAATATCTTTTGTCGAGGATTGATGACCTCTTCGATCAGTTGAAGGATACAAATATATTTCCAAAGATAGATCTCAGGTCGGGATATCACCATGTAAGGATTAAGGATGAAGACATCAACAAGACCGCCTTTAGAACAAGGTATGGTCATTACAAGTTTTCCTTTTGGGTTGTCGAACGCACCCGTTGTTTTTATGTGCTTGATGAATGGTGTATTCAAGGACTAGCTAGACAATTTTTTCATAGTCTTCCTGGATGACAGCCTGGTGTATTCCAAGTCAGAGGAAGATCATGAACAACATCTAAGGATGGTGTTGTAGGTACTAAGAGAGAACCAACCATATGCCAAGTTGAGCAAGTGCTCATTTTATCAAGAGCAGATCCATTACTTGGAGCATATTATTTCGAAGGATGGGATAGCTGTAGATCCTAAGAATATTGAGGCCATCTAAGAATGGTCAATGCCAAATAATGTGATGGAAGTCATATCGTTTATGGGTCTAGTTGGTTATTACATAAGGTTTATTGCAGGGTTCTCGAGGATAGCTCACCCTATCACTTCCTTGCAAAGGAAGGAGAAGAAATTCCAGTGGGCAGAGGATTGTGAGAGAAGCTTCTAGCAATTGAAGAAACTATTAACCAATGCTCCAATCCTAAGGATTGCAGATCCAAATGAAGCTTTCATGGTGTGCACAAATTCATGCAAAGAAGGACTGGGAGGCGTCTTCATTCAGAATGGATTCATAATTTGTTATGAATCTAGAAAGTTGAAAGAGCACGAAAGGAACTATGCAACTCATGATTTGGAGTTGGAAGCCATAGTACACGCTCTAAAGAAATGAAGGCATTACCTCATGGAAAGGAGGTTCGAACTAAGGATAGACCATAACGGTCTGAAGTATTTTCTTGATCAACCAACCTTGAATGCTAGGCATAGTAGGTGCTTGGAGTTTCTCTGTGAGTACGATTTTGATATCAAGCATATCAAAGGGAAGGAGAACAAAGTGGTTGATGCACTTAGTAGGAGAGTGCATGAATTACATGCTACATCCATTAGCATGTACCGAACTGATATTAAAAGAACAATTTCAGAGAATGCAAATACAGATTTGCAGTATAGGGATTTGGTAGCAAAGCTACAACAAGGTAATATGCCACAGAAAGTGGAGATTTATAAATTGGAAATTGATGGAATACTTTTGTACAAAAACAAAATTTATGTACCTAATGTCCAGTACTTAAAACTTATGATTTTGAAAGAAATGAATAATGTGCCTTATGCAGGGCACCCTGGATATCAGAAAACTATGGCAGTAGTCAAGAGCCATTACTTTTGGTCAGGCATGAAGAAAGAGATTGTTGAATACATCGCCAAATGTATGGAGTGCCATAAGGTTAAATCTAAGAACAGGCACCCAACAGGGTTGCTACAACCTTTACCCATTCCTGAGTGGAAGTGGGAAGTAGTGACGATGGATTTCATCACAGGATTTCCCAAAACAGGCAAGAAACATGATTCAATCATGGTGGTGGTGGGAAAGATTACGAACGTTTCCCATTTTATTCTACTAAAGACTACTCACTAGGTTGTGAATGTTGTTGATATTTTTATGAGGGAAGTAGCACAATTGCACGGTATTCCCAAGACAATTGTGTCTGACAAAAACCCGAAATTTACCTCAAAATTATGGAAAGGGTTATTCAAGGGGTTCAGAACGAATCTGAACTTTAGTACAACCTATCATCTTGAGTCTGATGGGAAGACAGAGAGGGTGAATCGAGTAATAGAAGACATACTAAGGATTTATGTGATGGAAAAACCATCGAAATGGGAAGACTACCTACATTTGGTAGAATTCGCCTACAACAATGGGTATCAAGCATCGTTGAATATGAGCCCATTTGAAGCACTTTATGGAAGAAAGTGAAATAATCCAGTAATCTGGGGTAATCCAGCTGACAGGGTAGTAATTGGGCTAGAGTTGCTCAAGGAAATGGAAGAGAAAATGATAAAAATTAAGTAGAATTTGAAAGCTACCCAAGACAGGAAGAAAAGTTATGATGATAAAAATATAACCCACGGAGAGTTTAAAGTGGGTGACCATGTTTTCCTGAAAGTAAAATCCAATAGAAGTTCCATGAAGCTGGGAAGCTTCTCCAAGTTGGCAGCCAGATTTTGTGGGCCATTTGAAATCCTAGAAAGTATTGGGCCAGTTGAATATATGCTTTCATTACCCGCATCCATGATTATACATAATGTGTTTCATGTTTCATTGCTTAAGAAATATATACCTGATGATAATCATGTAATTGATTGGAATTTCATTCAGGTGGACCAAGAAGGTGTCCTACAAGTATATCATGTGCGCATATTGGATCGGAAAAGAAAACATCTCTGGAATTGAACCATAGGGATTGTAAAGGTCCAGTGGACCTCGTATGGTCCTGAGGACATGACATGGGAGCATGAGGATGCTATGCGGGGATAATATCCACATCTTTTTGAAGATTTTTAAAATCTTACTGATGTTGTGTGAAATTTGCATTGAGGACAGTGCAAAAATAAGGGGAGGGGATTGTAATATCCCCAAGGACGAGCCCTGTTGTAATCATGTTTGTAGGCTGGTGAGCCGAGTATTGATAAGTTGGTGGGATTATGTGTTTATTAGGCCAGAGAGCCTAAGTATTAACACCAAAAGCCTGATTTTTTATATGTAAATATGCAAGATCATTAATATAATATATGAACATCTCTGCGAGCAGACCGACCATGAAGAAAGAGTGATGGGGGACTAAGCTTCCATAGGATGGGCAAGGGAAAATCAGTTGAAGGGTTGGAAAGAGGGGCTAAGCTTAGGGGCTTACGTCCTTGAGAATAATATTTTATTATTATTCTAAAGATGTGTGAAAAAACATGTTTTAATCCTAAGTTCATGGAAGGGGGAACATGTGAAAAAGGGAACGCATGATGATGCAGCGCATGCAGCTTCATGGGAAACATGTGTCGGCCCAGGCACATGAAATTTAACATAAGAATTGAGACATGATGGGGGTTCCTCCTCCATTCTGTTGTGGGCTGTCTAAAACCGGGAATTATGTCTGATCTCTACATGCATACCCTCACACAGCTCTGGAACCCGATCCTTGTGATGTTTCCTTGAGAAACCAATACACCCTCTATATGAACCGTCGAGTCTATGTTCGACCTTTGCATGGATTTCTTGTCACACATCTTGAAAACTGGTGTTACCTGAACCGTGATGTGTCTTAATGGCCTGTTGTCATTTTTCTGGACACCCACACCCAATTTCCTGTTATTGTTGTCACCCGTGAGTTAACCAAAAGCTGTTGTTGTTGTTGTTATCCTCAACTTGCAAGAATTGAGTTGAAAACTGGTTGAAGAACTGGGTTTTCAGGCCCGTTGTAGAAAAGGAAGGATTCCAGGCCTGTGAACAACTCTCTCTAGGTTAGAGAGTCTGTTGGGAAGTGGTTTCCTACCAGAGAGAGTCTAGCACCAACTACAAAGCTTTGATAATTCTTGATTCGGCCTGTTGTCGAGATCCAAAGAGGGAGGTGAAGCATCGATGGACTATTCTTGTGAAGGTGTATACTCCTGGGTGGAACAAGCATGTGGGGAATGAGATTCCATGAGTAGTGGGCATAAGAAGGCTCCTGGAGAGAATCCTTCCTGTTGCATTGTGTGGTTTTCCTGTAACCTCAGCCTAGTCTAGGATTCCCTTGACCTGGGTTGAGCTTGGTCTCAACTTGAGGGTGACCTACTACTGAGAATGGTATAAGGTTGGGAGGTTCATGGAAGGTCAGCAAGTGGTTGGTGGAGTTATTACATTTTCAAATATAGGTATATGCATGTGTTTAATTTCAATTAAAATGCATGTCTGTGATGCTTTTCAATATTATCATGTATTCCGTTGCAATTATGAATTGTTGTTAATTCCATTACTTGTGTATGTTAACAATAATACGGTGATTACTCTGTACTGTTTAATTAAATATGTTAATTAGATTTGATATGCATTTAATATTTAAATTTATGAGAATGTTTCCGCATAGTAGCATTTTACGGCCTGTGGGTGGTCAGGGATGTTATAGAGAAAAACACCCATAGCATAGTTTGAAGCATTTGTCTCGATCTTAAATGGTTGTTGTAGGTCCGGTAGTGAAAGTACTGGGGTTGAGCACAAGCACTACTTCAAATCATCAAATCCTTATTGTTGGGACCGACCCTACACAAATTTATTCTTTCCACCACCCATGGTTACTTGGATGAGGGGCCATGCAATATGGGAGAATCCCAACATGAACCCACGGTAGAAATTGGCAAGGCCTAAGAATCTTTGAAGATCAGTGAGTGTGGTTGGTTCTGGCCAGTCACATATGAATTGGATCTTGGCTAGATCCACATGTACACCATGCTCATCAATGATGTAGCGTAGGTAATGGACCCTGTAAATGTCGAAGGATCATTTTTTCAAGTTGGCATATAGCTTGTGCTGTCGTAGGGTGCGCAGAACCTCTTGAATATGCTACAAGTGTTCTGCCCAAGTCTTGTTGTAAATGATAATTTCATCCAAATACACCACTACAAAAGTATTGGTGAATGGTCACAGGATATCGTCCATCATCCTCATGAAAGTGGTTGGAGCATTTTTTTGAGCCAAAGGGCATGACCAACCATTTGAAAAGACATTCCTTTGAATTGAATGTGGTCCGCCATACATATTTTTGTTCTATTGGGGTCTGGTGGTAGCCAGACTTCAGAACAATCTTATTGAAGTATTTGGCCCCCGTGAGATAATCATGTTCTATGGAACATGGCGACTCTGCATTGATTATTGGGCCCTAGCCAAGATCCAATTTCTTGTGTACCAAAACCATTGGGATCCTGCAAGATGATGAGTTGGGATGGATGTGCCCCTTCTGGAGACGTTTTTGGATATGTCTCTTTATCTCCTCTTTCTCTAAAAAAGGGTGGTGGTAGACTGGCCCATTGGGTAGTAGTGCATCGGCGGTTAGATCGATGGCGTGATTGACCTGACAGTCCATAGGTACCCTGGTAGGTGAGGATAATATATATGAGTATGCTTCCATGATCTTATCCACTTTCTTCCTCTGTGTGGAGAGTTCAACCACAGAGACCCTGGATGTGGATATGATATTTCACTCATTCTGAGAGAAAATCATGAAGAAGACAAACTTCTGCATCTGAGAGATGACCCTCCTACATTGCTTGACAGAGATGAAGGAAATAGCACTAGGTGGGACTGCCTCTGGTATCTTGTACAATTTCCTGTTCAAAGTAATAATAACACTGTGAGGCATATACTCATATACAACATGGCGTTTCCATAAATATGGTTGTCCCAAAACAACATTACAAACTTCGAGAGGGGAAACATCACACAATACCTTATCTTTGAAGGGCTTGATGTTGTATGATAGGAGACATTGTTGGATGATGCAGATGTCTCTTCCTTGGTGGAGCCATCCTATGGTGTAGGGTTGTAGGTGAAACATTTTCAATAGGGCAAGTCGCTTGAAAACCTCTGCTGAGATGAGGTTCTTCTGGCTACCGCTATCAACAATGAGCTTCAGTGGGGGTACCCTTCACCCAAATCTGTGATTGAAAAAGGTGCTCGCCTTCCTCTGGCTCATCTAGTTCATCGGGATAGAAGTTAGTGGTAGCAACAGTAGCATTGGGTTATGCATCAATGATCCATCTCCCCCTTTCTGGTTTTGACTAAGAGTCGAAACCCACATCTGATTCAGATGCTTTCACCTCAGCTACCAGCGACTGCTTTGAGCGGCAATAAAGAGTGTTATGACAAGGGTTCTTATGGAAGTCACAACACTTCCTGGTATCTTTCTTTTTCTTTCTACTGTCCTACTTTGCTTGCGGCCTGGATTGGTTTTCCTGAGGTGGTCCGTATTTTCTTTTTCCTTTGTTCTACAGGTTGGGGCTGCCCTTTCCTATCTTTCACACTGAGGGTTTCCCAAACCCAAATTATCACGTCTTTTGTTTGAGCTTCTACTTGATTTTGACAACATATCGGTAGGTCGCACCCAAGGATGAGATGTCCAGAAACTCCATTTAGGCCTGGATGTATCTATGCAGACCGCTATGATACTTGAGCACTAGATGTGTAATGCCCCTGGCCATCAACCCCACGGTTGGGCCAACGCTACTACGTGGAAAAACACTTTTGGAACACGTTATGCATTCTAATGAACTTAAAACCCTTAATTACAGTTAAACACAAAATTACTGCTAGCATTTCAGAGGTAATGGAAATAAGAATAATTCATATGCACAACAAAATACATGACAACATTGCAAGAATCACAGGTATGCAATTTAATTAATTAAAGAATTACAAAACATAGTGACACTTATCTTTGAAACTGTTACGCACCACCAACTGCGTGTAGAACTTCCACGAACCTCCTAGCTTTAGACCACGCTGCTCATCACTCTCAGTAGTAGGTCACCCCTGAGCTGGGACTAAGCTCCACCGGGTAAGGAATCCTAGGCTAGGTAAGGTTTACAGGAAGAATACACATAAAAGAAGGAGGATTCTCTCCCAGGAACCACTTATGCCCATTGCCCACAGAATCTCCTTCCCCACATGCCTGTCCCACCCCAGGAGTATACACCTTCTCTGTCACCTAGATAGTCCTTCGACTACTAACCTCCCTTGCCTTGGGCTTCAGCAATAGACCGGACCGGAAATCTCTGAGCTCTATGGAAGCTACAGGGTTCCTTCCAGGAGCTCTCTCCTTCCTCCGCACACTCTGTCACCTAGAGAGAGTCACTCACAGGCTTGGTAAAACCTACCTCTTCAACAACAATCACCTTCCTCACCTGGAGAGAGGTTACACACAGGTCATACAATCAGTTTCCTTAATCTCATTCCCATACAAAGCAGAAAAACAACAAGGCTCAGTTATGAACATACAACAACAACAAACCACACCCAGCCAAGAACTGTGTAGCCACCATAGTCAACTGGGACAACAAACATAGGTTTCCCAAACAGATGACAGACATACGCTTCAACCCAACCAGTCTCAAAAATTACGGGACATTCGGTTTTCCCAACCATCCATACAGAACAGACTCATAGATCTGGGTTTCGGGGATGCGTGATAAGAAATCCACACAAAGGTCAAACACGGACTCGACGGTTTTGACAGAGGGTGTACTAACTACTATAGAAATCAACATAGGCCTTTTGGTTTTAGAGTTGCATGAGGGTATTCTTGCAGAGGTCATATAGGATTCCCGGTTCAGACAGTTGATGGTAGAATGGAGGAGGAACCCCCATCATGGATCAACTCAACAATTTTAACTGCATGCGCATGGGTTGACACTTGTCACCCATGAAGCTCGTTCCTTCCCATTTGGAAGTCACTCGTCCTTCCAAAGAACTTAGGATAAAACATCACATTTACATAGCTTTGGAATAGTAATAATTTAATATTATTCTTAACGGTTTAAGCCCCCTTAGCTTAGCCCCTCTTCCAACCTCTCATCCCCCTCTACCTTACCCAATCTTTGTGGATGCTTAGTCCCCCATCACTCATTCATCGTTGTCAGTCCGCACGTAGAGATGTTTTGTATTAATACTATGCATAATTACATGTACAAAAAATCAGGCTCCTGGCCTTCAACACTTATGCTCCCTGGCCTAATAACACATAAGCCCACTAGCTTATATGAATTGGATCACAAGCCTATAAAACATAATTACAATTCATAATGCAAGATTTATACTTCATAGACATGATTTACAATAGGGCTCGGCCTTGGGGACATTACAATCCCCTCCCCTTATTTTTGCACTGTCCTCAGTACAACTTTACACTGCATCTGCAAGATTTTCAAAATTTTCAAAAATATGCGAGTACTCTACCCACATAACATCTTCATGCTCCCATGTCGCATCCTCGGGACCGTACCAGGTCCACTGGACCTTTACAAGCCCTATAGATCGATTCCAGAGCTATTTGTTTTTCCTGTCCAATATGCGCATAGGATGCACTTGTAGGACACCTTCTTGTTCCACCTGAATCACATTCCAATCGATAACATGATTAGCATCTGGTATATATTTCTTAAGCAATGAAACATGAAACACATTATGTATAGTCATGGATGCAGATAATGCAAGCATATATGCAAATGGCCCAATCCTTTCCAGGATTTCAAATGGCCCACAAAATCTGGCTGCCAACTTGGCACAACTTCCCAACTTCAGGGAACTCTGGTTAGCTTTCACTTTCAGGAAAACATGATCACGCACTTTTAACTCTCTGTGGGTTCTGTTTTTATCAACATAAATTTTCTTCCTGTCCTGGGCAGCTTTCAAATTATCATTTGGTCCTCCATCTCCTTGAGCAACTCTGGCCCAACTACTGTTCTATCAGTTGGATTATCCCATCTAACTGGAGTATTGCACTTTCTTCCATAAAGTGCTTCAAATGGGCTCATCTTCAATGATGCATGATACCCATTGTTGTAGGTGAATTCTACCAAGTCCAGGTAGTCTTCCCATCTTGATGGTTTTTCCATCACATACATTCTCAGTATGTCTTCTATTACTCTGTTCACCCTCTTTGTCTGTCCATTAGACTCAAGATGATAATATGTACTAAAGTTCATATTCATTTCGAATCCTTTGAACAATCCTTTCTAGAAATTTGAGGTGAATTTCAGGTCTCTGTCGGACACAATCGTTCTAGGAATTCCATGCAATTGTGCCACTTCCCTTACGAAATATCAGCGACATCTGTTGCCTTGTGAGTATTTTTCAGTGGAATAAAATGGGCAGCTTTTGTAAGCTTGTCCACCACCACCATGATCGAATCATGCAACTTGGTTGTTCTGGGAAATCTCATAATAAAATCCATCGCTACTACTTCCCACTTCCACTCAGGAATGTGTAAAGGTTGCAGCAACCTTGCTGGGTGCCTATGCTCAGTTTTAACTTTCTGGCACTCCATACATATGGCGATGTACTCAATGATCTCTCTCTTCATACCCGGCCAAAAATAATGGCTCTTGACCGCTGCTACTGTTTTCTGATATCTAGGGTGCCATGCATAAGACACATTATGCATCTCCTGCAAAATCATTTGTTTCAAGCACTGAACATTGGGTTCAAAAATTACGTTCTTGTACAATAGTATTCCATCTGTTTCCAATTTATAAATTTCCATCTTCTGTGGCATCTTACCCTGTTGTAGCTTGGCTACCAATTCTTTGTACTATAGATCTACATTTGTAGCCTCCAGAATTCTTCTTTTAATATCAGTCCAATACATGCTAATGGTTGTAACATTTAATTCATGCACCCTCCTGCTAAGTGCATCAACCACTTTATTCTCCTTTCCTTTGATATGCTTGATCTCAAGGTCGTATTCACACAAAAATTCCAACCACCTACTTTGTCTATTGTTTAAGGTTGGCTGATCAAACAAATATTTCAGACCATTATGGTCTTTTCTAAGTTCAAACCTTCTTCCCATGAGGTAATGCCTCCATTTCTTTAGAGCATGAACTATGGCTGCCAACTCCAAGTCATGGGTTGCATAGTTCTTCTCGTGCTATTTTAATTTGCTAGAATCATAACAGATTACGAATCCGTTCTGACTGAGGACCCCTCCCAGTCCTTCTTTTCATGCATCAGTGCATACTATGAAATCTACATTTGGATCTACAATCCTCAGGATTGGAGCACTGGTTAACAACTGCTTCAATCGTTGGAAACTTTCCTCACATCCCTCTGTCCAGTGAATCTGCTTCCCCTTTCTTAGCAAGGAAGTGATACGGTGTGCTATCTTGGAAAACCCTGCGATGAACCTTCTGTAATAACCATCCAATACCATGAAGGATCTAACTTCTGTTACATTCCTTGGCTCTGAACATTCTCTAATGGATTCAATCTTCTCAAGGTCTACCACTATCCCATCCTTCGAGATAATATGTCCCAACTAATGGATCTGCTCCTGATAAAACGAGCACTTCCTTAGCTTGGCATACAATTGGTGCTCTCTTAGCACCTGCAACACCATCCTCAAATGTTGTTTGTGTTATTCTTCGGTCCTGGAATACACCAGAATGTCATCCAGGAAGATGATGACAAACTTGTCTAGATAGTCCCTGAATACTCCATTCATCAAGATCATAAAAACAGCGAGTGCATTTGATAGTCCAAACGACACCACTGTGAACTTGTAATGACCATACCTTGTTCTAAAGGCGGTCTTGTTGATGTCTTCATCTTTTATTCTTACTTGGTGATATCTCGATCTTAGATCTATTTTTGAAAATATCTTTGCATCCTTCAACTGATCGAAGAGATCATCAATCCTCGGCAGAGGATACTTGTTCTTCACCGTTACTTTGTTCAATTTCCTTAAATAGATGCACAATCTTAGCGTTTCATCCTTCTTCTTTACGAACAGGACCGGGGCACCCCAAGGTAACATGCTTGGGTGTATATACCCCTTCTTCATAATTTCTTCAAGCTGCAGCTGCAACTCTTTTAGTTCTGGCGCACTCATCCTGTATGGAGCGTTTGACACTAGAGTTGCTCCAGGCATCAAGTTTACAAAGAAATCGATATCCCTTTTCGGAGGTAGTCCAGGTACTTCCTAAAATACATCTTTGAAATCTTTAAGTACCTCATGATCCTCAATACTTGACACCTTATCCTTAGGTGTTTCCCCCACATAGGCTGCAAATAATTGACAGCCTTTTCTGTAGCACTTCTTCAGCTGCATTGCTGAGATTTCTCTAACAGTAATAGCTCTAGGAATTCCTTGGACGACTCTCTGATTCCCTTCTTCATCTAAGAAAGTGAATTCCTTGTTCCGACATTCCAAGATGGCATGGTGTTGGTCCAACCAGTCCATCCCAATTAGACAGTCATAAGAGCCTAACGACATAATGTTCAAATCGGCCTTCATGCTCAGTCCATTCATATCTACAAGACAAGACTTGACTAACTCCATGACTTTCCTCTTGGTTCCTATAGCCAGCTACACCAACCAAGACTTTTCTTGTTTGCTTCTTATCAAATGCAAACTTTCTACCACTCTAGGGTCTATATAACTATGGCTAGCCCCTGAATCAACTAAAATATTAAATGGTTGGTTTCTGATCATACCTTCTACTTCAATCATGTGCGACTGATACTCAGCTTGCTTGTTGTTCAGGGCTGCGTAGATCCTTGGAATTCTATTGCCCATGTCCTCCACTATTTTAGCTTGCTAAACATTGTGGAGAACTCTTACTTTATCATTTATGTGGGGGAAATCTCTATACCTATGGTTTTCTTTACAACCCCAACATTCCATAGGTGGCGGCCTTGACATTTTCCCACTCCCTTCAACCTTCCTGGGCTCTCTACAAGACGATTGTTCTTGAGGACTATTTATGAAAAAGGGTGGTTCATTTCCCTTCTGCCTCTATTCTTTCTTGAACTTTTTCTGGTCATCCCAAGCCTTCTGAAAGGTAGGATTTTCTCTTTGTTGTTCAAATAAGCACTTCGCTCTTCTTATTATTTCTTCCATAGTATTTGGTTCATCATACTGAATCTTATTCCCAATAGGAGGCGGTAATCCACTCAGGTACCTCCGAATCTTGATAGACTCATCTTTGATGAACGGAACATACTTCAATAATTCCAAAAACTTTCGTTCATACTCATCAATGGTCTTGTTGTCCAACTTGAGTTAAAAGAACTCTTTCATCTTTCTATCATAATATCTTTTAGTTAAGTATTTCCTCTCGAAATACCTCTTGAATTCCTGCCATGTGATGTCCCTTTCCCTGATGTGTTTCACCTGCACAAGTTGATCCCACCACATAGATGTCTTTCCCTTCAGTTGATACATGGAAATCCTACCCTCTACATGAGAGGAATAATTTTGCAGTTGAAAGTATTTCCTCATACCCAACAACCAAGTTTCGACATCTTCCTCCTTCTTATGTTCTCCATCGAACGTTGGAGGCTTGATCTTGTTC